>JAVXUM010000011.1:13034910-13046071 GCA_035590655.1 Pouteria glomerata | reverse complement strand
TAGAGGGGAATATGGGAAATTGATGTTCTATCAAGCTTGGGTTCAAAGAGGACCCACCAATGCACCAATTTAATATCGTAAACTAATTCAAAACATAGAATCCCAATTTCAATAAAAGAACATGTACTTGTAGAGGAAGAACGGGTTCTAGCATTTGAGAAGTGTCCACAATTATAAAGAGGATAGTCTTGGAAGGGGTAGGAAGAGGTAGGAGTGTCCTATGCCCACTGTAGCGTTGAGATGAGCACTAGAGGATTAAGGAAGGAGACAATGCTAGAGGTGGGTAGCCTACAACCAGTAGCAAGACTTCCGAGGAAGTGATCACATGCGGTTGGAATATATTCCATGTAGATATCACTGTCAAATGATGATTTAATGCACTATGGCATGCGGCCCTCAATTTGCTGCCACTGGATCTGCTTTTCATGGGAGTTGTGATGGATTTTATTCAAATGTCCTCTTTCTTCAGCAATTGAGTAAGGTTGTGACAATGGAGGACCACGTCGTCCTTGGTTGATGACAGCGCTAACGAAGCCTTGTGGGGATGGCAACGACAAGGGTGATGCTGAGGACCACTACAATTGCTAATGGGATACCACGACAACCGATGGCAATCATGAATCTATGGTTTTGACTAATGAGGTAAATTGTAAACAATCAAGATTTGGTACGTAATATGACACAAACAATAGCAGCTACGGTTTTATGAAGTTTAGGCTCTGATACCTCATCGTGTAGCCCAACGAAACAAGAACACAAATAACCAAAGAAAACCTAAGCTAAAATATAATACTAAATTCATACCACGACAAGTGATGGCAATGATGAATAAATGGTTTCAACCAATGAGGTAAGTTGTAAACAATCAAGATTTTGTATGCAATATAACGCAAACAGTGACATCGGCTAGGGTTTTAGGAAGTTTTGGCTCTGATACCTTATGATGTAGCACAATGAAACAAGAACACAAATAAGCAAAGAAAACCTGGGCTAAAATCTAATACTAAATTCAATAAATCACTCGTTCATTCAAAACTAATGTTCTCTTACAACTCTAGCCATTATATCAGCTAGGACAAGAATTAAATCCCTCACTTAAGGAAAGCAAACAAAATCAATAATTACAATAAGTAAATTAAATAAATAAAGCAAATCCAAAAATCCTCAAGCCCTAAAATACTCCAAGCAAATCAATTAGTGGTGCTGCCAAGAATATTTTTAATAAAATCAAGCCTCTCTATCTACATCACAAAGCCACAGCATTAAGGTTTCTCAAAGTTCTAGACATCTCATTATTAACTTGCTCAGCATATCTCATATTCTTAGAAATATTTAGGCAAAAACAAGGAACCTACCATCAACCAATGCAGTTCAACTATTAAGTTCACAATTAACCTAATTTGAATTTCTTCCCCCCCTCCCAAAAAAAAAAAAAAACAAAACAAAACAAAACAACACACAAGCACACATGAAAATTGAACTAAAAGTGCTTCTTGATTTAAGCTCTCAATTATCCATACAAACTAAATCTAGTTCATATTCAAAGGGTTGGCAAGTAAACAATCAATTACCACCTAGGTTCTTATTTTCCTTAAAAACCCTTCTAAAGCCCTATCATTAAACTAACACATCAAGCCAGAGTTTGAAACATGTTTGCTTTGGCATTCTAGAAAACTAACTAAAGATTATCATCCCATTCGTACCTTAAAAAAATATCTTCACTGATGTTGATTACACGAGACGCCTTGCTGATACCACCCCGAGTTATGTGGAAAACTCTATCAAACACATCCGGATGACCGTAATGCATGCGAACCCTAAAAAATTATTTTAGTATATAAGCCCCAATTACAGAGATCTTGCCAAGCCAATTGCACAATAAACATGAGCTTTCTTCAAAGGATTTGCCAAAACGCGCTGACCAAGCGTTACAAAGCTACCCTCTCAATTCGACATGAAAGAAGCTAAAGACGAGACACTGCATAAATCAGGTTAAAATTGCATTAAATATATATGTATATATCAATTCCATATAATATATGATGTAAATATCAATTCCATATATAAAATAAAAAAAACACACAAGTAAGTAGACAAGAAACTATATGGATCCAAACCTTCCAGTAAAAACATGTTCCCTCACACCAAGAATGGAAGGAGGACGAATACCATGGTCACAATGAAATTCTTCAAGAAGATTTCTCATCTTCAAAGCTTCCTCAAAATAATTATCCTAAACCAAAAGCAATGAAAGGAATAATGATAAAATAGCACAACAAACTATGAAAAGGTTCAAAAAACGTTCATACAAATAGTATTGGTTTCCTAGAGCCTCAACACAAGGTGCAAACATTACATGCTAACAAGAGGGATGCAAGGCCCTAGTGTAATGCATACATATTACATGAACTTACAACTAAAAGCATTTTATCTTGGGATAAATTACAACTAAAAGGAATGTGAAATGCACAAAACAAAGAAGTAACCTTTTTGAAATATCAACTCAACAACTTAACAAACCCTTAATCCCAAAATAGCTGGGATCTACTCATTTGGATTCATGTTCGTAAGAAGTGAATGTGTTTATGCTTGCCGTCAAACTACCGCAACCCTTCTCTTTTATCTTGACTTAGGACTGATTGTATTAAAATAATCAATAAATACGCATAGGCGAAGTTCATTTTTTGACATATCAACTAAAGTGAGAGAAATCGACATACATGTACATATTTTTAATAGTCATCCATCTACTAAATTAAGCACACATTGCAAACACGCAATCATTAAAAAAGACTAGTTAAGAAGTGTAGCTATAGAAAGGGGTAATGGATACAACACAATCAGACACAGTAAGATGACAATATTAAAAAAATTAGAACACAATTCTTCTATCCTGACTTAGTGTAAATATTTGTTTCATTGATGTCATAGAATTCTTAAAAGTGTTAATTTCTCACGTTTAAAAGAACCCAAAAAAATAAATAAATAAACAAACGACTCATTTATCCTTTATTCTGAGTTAGAAAGAAACAGAAAGAAACAAATGATAGCTTGCTCAACTGAGAAAGCTAAATCTAGCGTCACAGGCTACTCTGCCAATGAAATAAAGTGTATTGTGTCTACAACAGCAACCTGAACCAAGGAACAATATATTGTGAAACAAATGCAATAGCTTGGTCAACTGAGAAAGCTAAATCTAGTATCAAGGCTACCCTCCCAATGAAATAAATTGGATTGTGTCTACAGCAGCATCCTGTACCAAGGAACAACATATTCTCTGACTACATTTGAAAAAATTTCATTTGTTAAGAGGCAAAAACAAAACACTAGTAAAATGATAATAATGATGCTTCCATCGAAATATCGTAAAGACAAGACAAATGTACAGCATAATAATACTACATAAGAATAAATATTTAGTTAACATATTGGATTCCATATATTATATAGATTTCAAGTTATAACTCATGTATGGTAAGATGATCAAATAGGTGATGTATTTATAATGCTTTTGACAAACAGCAGTTCCTTCTTGTGTAGCAATTTGGTACAATAGAAATCGATACACCTGCCTCAGGAGATTGGGAGAAGTGAAAGGCATAAATGCTTTGGAATAAAAAAGAATGATCAGAGAAACAACCATATCCAAATTTCTTTCTCTAAGTAATGATCTGCAGCAATGACTAAGTGAAAGGCATTAATTCCCCCCCCCCCAAAAAAAGGACAAATCTAAATGGGTCCTTCTAAGTGCTGATTTCAATGGAGAAAAGATGAATAAGTGAAATGAAATATGAGAATATAAGAATAGCCAAGCTCTAACGGGATAAAAGAATAAGCGAGATCTATGGCTGAAGTTTGATGTCAAGGTAGTAAGCCAGCCATTTCTGAAGGCATAAACGATGGTCTCAATCAAATCCACAATCGTTAAAAGCCATATATAAACATGGGCTTGTGGGTACATGCAGAGACACATAATATATAAAGCACCAAAAACAGAAGAATAAATCAAGCATGAACATTAATGTAAATATAAATCGACCATGTACCCCCTACTCACCTGATTCATATCAATAGTCTGCACTGCATTTCCACGAGTGAATATAACAGCATGGTTTTGATTTTCGGGCTTCCCTGCACCAAGTTTAGGATTTCCAGGCAATTTTATCGACTAGATTTCCTGTAGTATAACAAAGAAGAAAGAAAAGTTCCAACAGTCTGCATCACCATCGATGGAAATAAACTACTAAACAAAAGACACGCATTTATATCCTTGCCGTAGTTGGGTGAAGCAACAAGAGCACCATTACCATTGCCTATAAAAACATGCAAACTAGAACCAAAACTGAGTGAACCAAAATAGTAGCATAACATCATCCCAAAATCCAAGAGAAAGACAAATTACATTTAAAAATATTATTTTCCCTGATTGATAAAAGGAAAATATTATTATACAGAAAAAGGCAATAAGAAAGTGCCCAAAGCCAAAGCAGGAACAGAACCAAGCAGGAAGCTAATCAAAAAAGGTTGCAGGACCCTAAAATTACATGTTCTTCAGAAAAGAAACAAAAGAATTTAAATCAGGCATTATATACCCCTCCAACTAACTATACAAAAACACACACTTCACTTTGCATAAAGGTTTATCTATCTCTTAAAATAATATTCTACTATTTCTTTCCTGCCAAATCAACCATGCAAGTTGAAAAGGCACAAGACTCCAAGCTCTTCTTGACTTCTTTGAATTCTTTAAACTCCACAATTCCCGGAGCACTTGAGTCATAACTTTTCAAAAGAGCCACTAATTCCCAAACCTGTCCGACGTTAGATTCCACAATTCCTTAGCCCAATGGCAATTAATAAAAATGTGTCCAAAGGTCTCCCCTTCCTGCTTACAAAAGCAACACCTATTTAAAATTACAAGACATGTTTTCCTTAAATTATCTAATGTAAGAATTTTTCGGAAAGCCACCCACCAAACAAAAAAAGACACCTCAGGGGCTACCCCCGTCTTCCATATCATCTTCCAAGTGAATATACATCCGCTACCCCCATTCATATGATTGTAGTAAAATTTTACCTCAAAAGCCTCAGATTTCAAAAGATCCCACGTTCCTTCAGCTTACAACTGTGAAGGACTCCCAAAAGATTCACCAAAGGTTCCAACTCCCAATCGAGTAGACTACTTTGCAACACCCATTCCATTCCAACTTTTGCCTGAAGGGGCTCCATACTCTGCTATTGTGGCTTCTTTATTCATTATCAAGTCATACACAGTCGGAAACCTATAATCGTCCCACCTCAGTCCAAGAGTCGCTCCAAAATCCAGTCCTTTCCAAAAACAAACTATCCTGGAGTATTCCTTATCGACCGCCAAGTCTTCGCAACCAGCAAGAGTGTGCCAGCTCTGAAAACCTGGTCCCTACTCTTCCAATCAACAAAGGCCCCACTTTCAACCCAAATCAGCAAATCATATACAACCTAACCTACCTACACCAGCAACAATGCCGGAACACCTCGCCCATTAATCTTCACCTTCAGCCGAACACCACTGAAGAGCTCCATATATACCTCAAGCACACCACCACACATCTCATATCCCTTTGAACACAACATCCTTGAACAAAAACAATGAAAGCCTCAACACATAATATCACAATCGCACCCCTTCCTATTACAAAAACCCAAATTATGCCAATGATCGAGAAATAGAGACACCCCCACCATACTCCTCTCTCCACAATACTCCTTCGCCAATTCCTTTGATGGTAAGATGAACCTTTTTCCCCCAATTTATTAACCTTGATACAACCTAAGATACTCCAAAATTCCATCCACCCAAGTTTTCACCAACTCTAGTCTCAAGACCAGCTCTTCTCATTTGAACATCAAACTAATGGATATTAGCTCACCTACTTCTCCCACAGCCAATTTGGTCTTCTCGCCCTAGCCAGCTCCCCAACAAAGCCCTACATCATCCCAAACTGCTTAGTGCTGCAATTTCTACGAACGATCTTCATTGCCTCTTGTCAGAATATTTAGCGTTTCCTATTTTACAAAAATTCTTATTTCTATTTTAGTTACTAAATATATTAGGACTCTTTCACTATAAATAATTCACAAGAGAGTAGTTGAATTAATCTATTTTAATCATTTTCTTTTTCCTTTCAACTTGGTAATATAGCTTGATTCCAACATTAATTTAAAACAAAAGGCATAAAAAACCTGGTGAAGTACTACCTACTGCCACCGATAGCCTAAACAGCCCCTGACGTCAATCACCTACCACCCCAACAAAATCAACGGGAGCCGACAACCACAAGCTACCGGATATCAACACAGATTTCTTCCCGATGTGCCCTCGTGCCAAAATTGAAGGCTGTGATTCAAATCTCATGCGCCTAACAACTCGGATGCCTGTCAATGCATAACTTGTTTGAGACCTACCAACGACCTAAAACAACAATTGCTTGATGCAAACCAACATTGTTCCACCATTGTTCAATCCCTTTGACGATTCTTCGATCTCAATTTACTCTCGGGAGCATAGCTATTGTCCAACCTTCATCTTTACCTTGTTCTTTTTTGTTTAATACCTTTGATAATTTTTTGATCTCAATGTGGCCTCAGGAGTATAGCCGCTATTCAATCTTCTTTGCCTTTTCGCTTCATTTTCGGTGCCTTCGATGATATTTCGATCTCAGATTGGCCATTAAGAGCGCAATCATAGTTCAAGGAGCTTGTTAATGCATATTCATGTACATGTATCACTAGTATTTATGTATCAAGGGGTGATGTACCTAAGTCTAGGGGATAATATATCTAGTCTAGGTTACTTCTACAGTATTTATTGTGTACGATAATAAATAATAGTCTAAAATAACTCACTTGGTTGTCAAGCCACTTAGTAAAACCCTCTTCAATTTGTAAGGTATAAGCGCAAAGATGCTTATCTCTATCTAAATAGAAAAAAAAAAGCGAGAGAGAGAAGGGATAAAAAGTTGAATAGTAAGTCATCGTCGGCATCGCAAATCTCAATCTAGATTATTCTGGCAATACAGTGGTCTCACCTTATCGCCCAAGAATTCGCCTACCGCTGATGAGCCCAACCGTCGAAGACCTGTAACCAGAAAATCGTCCACACGCCTACACATGCAGATCGACATCAATGCATGAACTTCAGTCATAGCACTCTCGCTGGTGTGCGACAATGCTTGCCTTATCTGCTCTTTTTGCTATTGCTCTAGCATCATCGTCCTCCATCGGCGAGTCCCATGGTAGTGTTCATCTTCTGGTTTAGGCTTATTGTTGACAGAACCATAAATTGTTCTTCACTGGTCTAGTCTTCTGTCAACTGTGTTAGATCTACCTCTGGTTTATTTAACTTTTTAGAGTTAATCCAGGGATGATATTGTTCTAATGGAGTCCAAATCCCTTGGTTTTACCATGCCTCTTCAATTGACTATAAGTTAACCCTAGTTTCAACTAAAAAAAGGTCTGATACGTGGATTCAAGAAGTTGTTAGTCTTTTATGGAATTCAATGAAACCTCATGTTGCTAATATGTGTACTGCCTTAGAAAGTTGCAAGGAAACTTGAGAATATATTCGTTTGTTATTCTCCAATGACCTAACCAATATATATGATTTATCTCTTCCATTTACAACTATCTAGTAAACCAATTAGAGATTATTTTACTTCCCTACAACAAGTCTACGAGGAGTTCAACTCAATTCAATCATTATCAATGTGTTAATGTAGTAAGTATAATTAAGCGTTATAATTAATGTGAAAAATGTATCTAGTCAATATATCTAGTCACTTGGTGATCCTAAGAGACAACAAGGTAATATGTAAGGTCACCTTCTTTTGTATATAAATTCACCACACCAGAATTTAGTGTGTGTGTGAGATTGAGTCAGTAAATTCTTCAAATTCAACATGGTATCAGAGCGTTCTCCTAAAAAAAAAAAGTCTTCAATGTCTTTTCTTTCGCCGAAGCCGCGCGCGTAGGCGCGTGACACAAGGGTGAACCCTCTGTCTTCTTCACAGCATTCTTCCCACACTCCGGTGACT
Source organism: Pouteria glomerata (assembly GCA_035590655.1). Lineage (NCBI taxonomy): Eukaryota > Viridiplantae > Streptophyta > Magnoliopsida > Ericales > Sapotaceae > Pouteria > Pouteria glomerata. Next base: position 13,037,999 of record JAVXUM010000011.1, on the reverse strand, counting down.
CCTCCAGTACTGTTCGTGAATTTTTTGAACTCTTCACTCATCGTCCCCGCGGAGCCTCTCGCAGAACAAGTTTCTCAATCTCGCATGTATTTTTGTCAATATCCGAAAGTATGTGTTGTCTTTGATTGTGTCGTTGTTGTCATCATCGTCAAACTTGTTCTCACGATTGAAGTCTAGTCAAAGTCAACGATCGCCAGTCGAAGTCGACGACGATCAATCTAGTCGAAGGTTGAAGTCTACTCCAGTCAATGACAGTCTCAAGCTTCTCAACAGTTAAGCACTTCATCGTCAATTGTCTGTAAAAGCGCTTCGTCTTCAATTGTTAGTCACTCTGTCAGTCATCGTTGAGTAAGGTTTATTTGTAACAAACTTAGAACATATGTATGTTCCACCTTGAGGAGGAGTGTTAATGTATTAAGTATAATTAAATGTTATAATTAATGTGAGAAATGTATCTAGTCAATATATCTAATCACTTGGTGATTCTAAGAGACACCATGGTAACATGTAAGGTCACCTTCTTTTGTGTATAAATTTACCACACCAGAATTTAGTGTGTGTGAAATTGAGTTAATAAATTCTTCAAATTCAACACAACGGATATTCATGAGAAGTAAAAGTAGCATGAGGAGACGATAGTACTTCGGTTCATTGCATGCCTTGATCCTGAATTTGAGCCAGTGAAGGCTCAGATACTTGGTGAAGCTTCTCTTCTTCCATTTCCTAAGATGTAATCATGGGTTATGTGAGCTATATCTCAGGATTCCTCAGTTCATTCAAATCCCTCTCAACCTGCACTTGTCAATCATATATCCCTATCTCATAATTACTGTAATGGTAATCTTAGTGGTTGTAGAGGGAGTGGACAAGGAAAAAGGGGGACACGGCAAAGGATCTCAACCTAGGTGTACAAATTTTGGTATTCTTTGGCATACCTATTGGAAATGTTGGGATTTAGTTGGAAAACCACCAAATATAGCACATATAGTCTCTTCAGATCCTCCTACAACTGCATCTACTACTAGCGAACATCCACATACTGTAATTCTTTCTAAAGAAGAGTATTCAAGGCTCCTGAAGTATTGATAGGTCATCAAGCATCTCTTCCTTCAACTTCACTTACTCATCAAGGTAATTCTTTTGCATTTCTGTCCACTCATTCTCCTCCATATTGGATTGTAGATTTTGATGCTTCTAATCATATGTTTAAAAAATCTACATTATTTATTGGTATCCAATATTCTACCTCTCTCCCAGTAGTTACCTTAGCCAATTGGTTAACTACCTTTGTCAATTGTGTTGGTACAGTAATTCCTTCACCTTCCCTTTCTCTAGCTTCGACGTTATATGTTCCTTCTTTTCCTTTTAATCCTATGTTTGTTAGCCAACTTACCAAGCATCATAATTGTTCAATAACCTTCTTTCCTAAATTTGTTGTTATTTGGGATATGACGACAAAGGAGAATATTGGTGGAGGACATGAAGCTAAAAAAGTCTACTATCTTGATACATTAGTACCTCGAGCATGTCCTGCACTAACTCCCTTTATGTAGATCCATTGTCGTCTTGATCATCCATCTTTAGATATACTACAATGCATAGTTTCTAGTTTACATCACGTACAGTCTTTAAATAATGAGTTGTGTCAATTGGGAAAGCATCATCGAGTGCCTTTCACTTCGCAAGGCAATAAAAAGTCATCCAGTCCATTTTGTTAGGTAATTTAGATGTTTGAGGTCCTAGTAGAGTTGCTTCAAAATAGGGATTTTGTTATTTGCCCACTTTTCTGGATGATTTTTCCAAAATTACATGGATTTATTTGAGGAGATGTATCTAGGGGACCTAGGGTAAGTTTATCTGTAACAAATTGGAAATATATGATATATATGCTCCAACTTGAGTAGGAGTGTTAATATATATTCATGTATATGTATCATTATTATTTATGGATCTAGGGGTTATGCAATTCAATCTAGGAGATAATGTATTTAGTCTGGCTCTTTTGAACTGTATTTATTGTGTATGATTATAAATAACAGTCAGAGAAAATCCATTAGGTTGTCAAGCCATTCAGTGGAACCCTCTTTAATTTACAAAGTTGAATATGCCTTTTGTTTGCTCTTCCTATCAGTTGGCAAGTCTTCTAAATAAGTCGATGGCCCATCCTTCCTTGCAGAGTCTCTCTTTCAAGTTGAGCATTTTTTGTGTATGTGCTCCAACTTGGGAACGCAACTTAGAATATTCAACACTTTGTATTTTATGGATATTCTTATTTATATTGTAGTTATCAATTGTATTGGGACACTTTCATAATAGATAATACATTAGAGATGAGAAGAAGAAATAATCTCTTCTAATCTCTCTCTTTCCTTTCAATTGTCTCAATTTGACCTACCTCCCACTAGGGTCGAAACTTCTAGGAAACATAGCTAGCCCATTGCCTCCCCCATTGTTTGCAACACAAATCCATGACGTCTTATGTGGCAAGACCAGCCTAAACTCCAAGCTGCTAAACACCTCACAAGCATTCTCGTAAACAAAAGTAATGTCTTACCTCCCGTAATACGACATCAACAGCCATCATCTTCCTGCACATTTCAACAACTAAATTCATTTTAAGCCATCATCTTCCTACACATTTCAACAACCCACCGGAGTTCATTTGCAAAAATCGGTATTGACCTCCAAATTTTTTCCTTTTTCAGTTATCTTAATCGCTCCACTATGTCAATTATCGTAGTCAACATCTTGTTAAACTCCTAACTGAATTGTCTTATTCGTTCAATTCGAGATGATTGCCCTTTTCTATGGTTGAAACAAACCTCGTTCTCTACCAACCAACCCACTTTCGAGGTGAAAATCAAAAAGGTTCACGTTAGCCTTGCCCTATGCTGAAAACATTATCCAACTATCTACTTGACAACATCCATAACCTTTAAAAATATTACTACCAAATTCATTTTAAGCCACACTAACTTTTCCTTTGAAAAAAATAAATAAATAAATAAAAGCATAACCTCCACTGCAAGTATCCCAAGTAGAACAAAAATGGAGGAAAATGTTTCAATTTGTCAAAATAAATTCACTCA
>JAVXUM010000011.1:13021527-13034810 GCA_035590655.1 Pouteria glomerata | reverse complement strand
AAAACAATGTCATCTGCGAATAACATACACCATGGCACCTCATCCTGAATATGTCTAGTAATCTCATCCATAACTAGTGTAAACAAATATGGGCTTAATGCTGAGCCTTGGTGTAGACCAATGGTAATAGGGAACTGGGTTCTGTCCTTATTTCAAAGGATTTAACTCTGGACTGCAACTTACTTTCTATTAGTAAATTAACTCATGATCTTAACTGTGTGACTAATTTTTTTCCAAACCTATGTGAATTTCAAGATTTAGATTCGAGGAAGATGATTGGCAATGCTGAGATGCATTCTGGACTCTATTTCCTTAAAGGCCAAGTTCTACCTAGAACAACCCAAAGTGCAAGTTGTGTGAGATAGTTAAATGTTAGTAAAGATAGTGAGGTCATGTTATTGCATTTTCGCCTTGGTCATCCGAATTTCATGTATCTCGAAAAACTTTTTCCTTCATTATTTATCAATAAAAATCCAAAAATCCTTTATTTGTGAAATTTGCCAACTAGCCAAACATATTCGTTCTAATTATCCCAGCATTTCATATAAGCCATCTCATCCTTTTGCAATGATTCATAGTGATGTATGGGGGCCTTCAAGAATAAAAAATATCACAGGAACAAGGTGGTTTGTATCATTTGTTGATGATCATACTAGGTTAACCTGGATATTCTTGATGAAAGAAAAATCTGAAGTGGTTCAAATATCTGAAGTGGTATACTAGGTATACAACTCCTAGTTCCTGGGATTGCTAAGAACCCGGTTTACCATAATTAGACCAAACACATTGAGATTGATCGACACTTCATCTTAGAGAAGATCAAAGATTCAATTGTGCAACTTGTGTACACACCTACTAAGTCTCAAACACCAGATATTCTCACCAAAGCCCTTCCAAGAACTAGCTTCGAAGAACTAAGTCACAAGCTGAGCATGGACAATATTTACAACCCAGCTTGAGGGGGAGTGTGAAATTCTCGCAAGATTTAGATTAGGATTTCCTATTTAATTTATTTATTTTATTTCCATTTTTTAGTTACTTAGTTTCCCAGTTTAGGTATATCAATAAAAGGATCTGATTAGATCCTCTAAATTAGTATCCCTTAATTGGTGGAGGTTTTTTCTCCATTAGGTAGGATTGTTACCAGATTTTGTGGCCTTCTTAAACGTAGGCCATTCCTATATATATGTACCTCATCTTATATGAATAATAAGAAGAAAATTTGTCTCAAATCTTCTGTAATTGATTTATTGATTCTTAAAGTATGTACACCCACAAGAACTCCTAATCACAACTAAAAACATGGAATAAAAATATAAATAAAAACAAGTGAGAGAGAGAGAGAAAGAGGCCTCTTTCAGATATAATTATAGGAAAAATGAGTGTTTAACCAACCATGAGTTGATTGAGCATAAGAAAATAACCATGAGTGTCTTTTGTTTTAAAGACATCGGCCAATACAAAGAATAAAAATCAAAATCACAAACTCAATATTCTATATGCTCTATGAAAGATAAAAATTAGTGTAAATCTGAATCCTCCCCCCAACCATTTGTACTAAACAGAAAAAAAGAATATGTTTTCATCCTAAGCATGGAAAACTCCCAACTCTTGAAATGATCTTTAGTTCCTTTTCCCCTAAATAAGCCAACCTAAGCAAAAAGGTCAATCTCCATGCTGTCCTTCCGTTATCTACTCAAGTACTCCACCAAAGCTTCAAAAAGCTTGTTTCGCCTCTTCAGGGAAGAACCAAGACATACCAAAGCAAAATATAATCAAGTCCCACACCTACTTGTACCACAAAAAATGTATAAAAAGATGATTTATGGATTGAACATCATTTTTTCACCTGCAAGAGCAGTTAACTATAATCCTATACCCACCAATGAGATTGTGAATGGTAAGAACCCTCTTATAAACCAAACAAGCCATGAGAAGGGAAAAAAAACAATAAGAACCCTCTTATAAATCAAACACGCCGTAAGAAGAAAAAAAAATCTTGGAGCTCCAAACTTCAATGTATTCTTCCACGGAAAATCATCTTTACATTCCTCAACCCCTTACATAAAAAAAGATTTAACATCAAAACCCCAAATTTAGATTCTTCCCATCAAATGACATCCACACCCTCACCAACAATTTTGGACTACAAGAAGAAGAGATTGGAAAAATGTTCAACTACCCAATTATGAAGATTCCTAAAAGCATTCTTCCACAGTTACCTCCCTATTATCCACTAAAACAAAAATATCCGAAAATAAATGGACTTATCCTCCATTGACTCCAAAACTTGATAAAATCACCTCTCCGAACTAAAAGATATGAAATTTCAAAAAGAATTCCATACTCTGCAAATGGTCCTCCGAAGATTTGTGCCATGAGTCAACTTGCTTCAAGGGTATAATAACCATGAGTGCTATAACAAGAAAACTCAATAACACAAGTGTTGAATAAGTAAACTAGGAAGAATTGCACATCACACACCCAATTGGATGTTTGTGTATTGATTTATACTACTCTGGAATGAGACTTTACAGATTCTAGGGAGACTTTACAAGTTCCATACGTCTACATACATCCTACACATTCATGAACATTCATTAACACTCCCCCTCAAGCTGGAGCATATATATCATATGTTCCAAGCTTGTTACAAACGTATCTCACTCTCGCTCCCCCCTAGTGCCTTAGTAAATAAATCAGCCAACTGATCTTCGGTTTTGACATGATTCGTCAGATGACATTTTGCAAGATCCTTTCTCTGACGAAGTGACAATCAACCTCAAAATGTTTTGTCCGTTCATGAAACACTAGATTAGAAACTATGTGGATAGCAGCCTGATTATCACAAAACAACTCCATAGGCTGTGATATAGGAACCCCCAGTTCTCGCAGCATATGAAGTACCCAAATTGATTCACAAGACGTATGTGCCACGGCCTTATATTATGACTCTGCACTCGATCTCGCCACTACTGTTTGCTTTTTACTTTTCCAGGATATCAAATTTCCTCCCACAAAGATGCAGTATCCAGTGGTTGATCGTCTGTCTATTGGTGATCCAGCCTAGTCTGCATCTGTATATCCTTGAACAAGAACATGGCCATTATCTCGATATAACAACCCACATCCTAGTGCACCTTTTAGATATCTCAAAATACGGGTAACTGCATCCCAATGACACGAACGAGGAGCATCAAGAAATTGACTGACTACACTTGTGGCAAATGATATGTCAAGTCTAGTGACTGTCAAGTAATTTAGTTTCCCAACTAACCTCCGATACCGACTAGGATCATGCAACAATTCTCCTGATCAGCAACCAACTTGGTGTTTTGGTCCATTGGAGTATCCACAGGTTTGAACCCAACATACCTATCTCGGTCAACAAATCAAGAACATACTTTCTTTGAGAAAGAGAAATGCCCATACGTGACCAGGCAATCTCAATTCCTAAGAAGTATTTCAGTGGTCCCAAATCTTTGGTGCTAAATTTATTTTGAAGGAATATCTTCAGATTAGCAATACCCTGGGAATCATCTTCTGTGATAATAATGTCATCTACATACACAAGGAGCCAAATCCGTCCTTTAGAAGAATTACGGTAAAAGACCGAATGATAAACTCCACATCGAACAAAGCCAAATTCAGTGACAACAGTGCTGAATCGGTTAAACCATGCCCGAGGAAACTGCTTTAGGCCACATAATGCCTTTTTAAATTTGCAAACCAACCCAAACCCAGACTTCCCCTGAGCAACAAACCCAGGAGGTTGCTCCATATATACTTCCTCAGCAAGATCACCATGCAGAAATGCATTTTTCACATCAAGTTGATGGAGAGGCCAATGATAGACTGCAGCAAGAGAGATAACAAGGTGAACAGATGTAAGTTTAGCAACAAGAGAGAAGGTCTCAGAGAAGTCCAAACCATAAATCTGAGTATATCCCTTTGCAACCAAGCGTGCCTTTAACCTGTCCAAAGTACCATTAGGATGAACTTTGATAGTATATACCCATCGACAACCAACCATAGACTTATTAGAAGGAAGAGAAACAAGTTCCCAAGTATCATTAGCTCGAAGAGCAGACATCTCATCTTCCATAGCAGAACACCATCCAGGGTGAGAAAGTGTTTCAGAGACAGTCTTAGGAACGGAAACAAATTGTAAAGATGTAACGAATAAACGATAAGAGGGTGATAATGCATCATAAGATACAAAATGAGAAATGGGATGAGAAGTGCAAGAACGTGTACCCTTTCGAAGAGCAATCGGAACATCTAAATCACTTACAGGAGCTAGCGGCAAAGGAGAAACAAATTGTGGAGCACTGGAAGCAGTAGGTGGAGCAATTACTTCTCGACGCCGAGTGCAAACCTGTAAGTCAGGATGAGACAAACGACTAGATGGACTCATTAAGAATGAACTGGCGTAGAGACTAAGAGAAAAATGGGGTAGAGTCAAAGAAAGTGACATCTGCACAAACAAAGAATCGATTAAGAAATGGACTAGAACAACGGTACCCCTTTTGTAATCTAGAATACTCCAAAAAGATACACTTATGAGCACAAGCATCCAAGTTATCAACTCCAGGAACAAGCTGATGAACAAATGAAACGCACCAAAAAATGCGAGGTGGAAGAAAAAACAAAAGTTTGTTGGGGAACAACACAGAATGAGGACTTAATCCTTTGAGCACAGAAGAAGGCATGCGATTGATTAAATAACATGCAGTTAAAACAGCATCACTCCTAAAAATTTTGGGAACATGCATTTGAAAAAGTAGACGCCGAGCTATTTCGACAAGATGCAAATTCTTTCGTTCAGCTACCCCATTTTGCTGTAGAGTACAGGGACAAGAAAATTGATGGAGAATACCATAAGAGATCATGAAATCAACAAAAGGTTTGAAGAAATATTCTTTTGCATTGTCACTACGAAGAATTTGCACAGGTACACCAAACTGAGTTTTAATTTCAGCACAGAAAGTTTGAAAAATAGAAAACAATTCGGAACGATCTTTCATCAAATAAAGCCATGTCATTCTTGAAAAATCATCCACAAAGGTGACAAAATACCGGAACCCCAATTTTGAAGTAACTCGACTAGGACCCTAAACATCTGAATGAACTAATGAAAATGGACGTGATTATCTGTTGTTGACTCGAGAAGTAAAAGGCACACGATGATGTTTTCCTAACTGACAGGATTCACAATCTAAAGACTATAAATGATGTAAACTAGGAACCATGTATTTTAGTCTATTCAAAGATGGATAACCAAGACGACAATGAATTTCTAAGGGGGAAGCTGTTATAGAACAAGCTTTGGTACCTCGGTATCGAGGTAGTAGACTCCTCCAACTTCATGCCCTCCACTAATTTTCTCCTCTGTCATCATATCCTGTATAACAACAAAATTAGGAGCAAAAGTTACTAAACAATTATGGTGCTTAGCAAGTTGACTGACAGAGATAAGGTTAAAAAGAAAAGAAGAAACATAAAATACTGGCACTAGATAAAGAGATGAAGAAGCAATCACATCCACACATGTGATTGGAAGCACCAGAGTCTATAATCCATACGGGAGATGAACGAGTGGAGGGACGTGCAATAGATTTACCTTGTTGAATAATAGAAGAGGAAAGACAAGAAGCCTGATGAGCTTTCTGATACTATCAGAATCTTGAATACTCTTCTTTAAAAACTGTTACAGTCTGTGGATGCATAGAGATGGAATAACCCATTATTTTCTGATCAAAAGAAGCCTCAGTAACCATCGGACTTGGACTTGGATAAAATCAGCGGATCAGACAAACATTGATTGATGAAGAGAGGAAGTAAACCAAAGTTGTCAAAACACTGAATTGAGGATACTGGTAGAGGTGCCTAGAGGAGGAGAGAAGGCTGTCCAAAAGGGCGGAAGGCTGCTGGAGATCCACGCGCCTTCACGCGCGACTATAATGACGACGTGTGAAGGCCACGCGCAGAGAGACAGGTAGCGCGTGGGGGCGCGTGAGGGACTTTCCAGCGACCGGACTTCGACGGTTCTTCTTGTCAGTGGCAGGCGACCCTACTTGTGTGATTTCTTTGAGAATTCGAGCACTGGAGATGAACATATAGCTCTCCGGTGACCTTGGCTCATATTTGACAAAAAAAGGTTCACTGTTGAACCTTTGTGTTTTGAACTACAGACAATTGACAGAGAGTTCACACCGAACCCTATGGACTATGGACTTGGCCTTGCTCTGATACCATGTTGAATACTAAGGTATATTGGAGGCACAAGACACCCAACATGGGTTGTCATCTATTCATTTATATTCAACCATACATGACCATTCACCTTCTAATCATAGAACCTAGACTCATCACACTCTCCTAGATACATGAATATTTACGGAGTACATTTATTAGTGTTTATTAACACTTAACAAGAACCATAAACTATTCTCCATTGGTCTAGTCTTCTGTCAATTGTATTAGGTCTACCTCCAGTTGATTTAACTCTTTAGAGCTAATCTAGGGATGATATTGTTCTAATGGAGTCCAAACCCCTTGGTTTTACCATGTCTCTTCAATTGACTATAAGAAAATTAAACGAGGCTAATTACAGTCAATGGTTTAAGGCTGTCAGGATTACTTTTAACAGTTCATGGAAAACAAAGGCATCTTTCTGAGTCAACCCCAACTTCAACTTAAAAAAGGTCTGATACGTGAATTCAAGAAGATGCCCATGTTATTAGTCTTTTACGGAATTCAATGGAACCTCATGTTGCTAATATGTGTACTGCCTTAGAACGTTGTAAGGAAATTTGAGAATATGTTCGTTTGTTATTCTCTAGTGACCTAACCAATATATATGATTTATCTCATGAGTTCTTCCATTTACAACAATCTAGTAAACCAATTACAGATTATTTCACTTCCCTATAACAAGTCTATGAGAAGTTCAACTCAATTCAACCATTGTCAACGGATATTCATGAGATGCAAAAGTAGCATGAGCAGATAATAGTACTTCGGTTCGTTGCATGCCTTGATCTTGAATTTGAGCCAGTGAAGGCTCAAATACTTGATGGAGCTTCTCTTCTTTTATTTCCTAAGATCTAATCGAGGGTTATGCGAGCTACATCTCGGGATTCCTCAGTTCATTCAAATCCCTCTCGGCCTGCACTTGTCACACATATATCCCTTTCTCATAATGACTATCATGGTAATCGTAGTGGTTGTGGTGGGAGTGGACAAGGAAAAGGTGGACGTGGCAAAGGATCTCAACCTAGGTGTACAAATTTTGGTATTCTTGGGCATACCCGTTGGAAATGTTAGGATTTATTTGGAAAACCCCCACATATAGCACATATGGTCTCTTTAGATCCTCCTACAACTGCATCTACTACTAGCGAACATCCACTGATTGTAACTCCTTTTGAAGAAGAGTATTCAAGGCTCCTGAAGTATCGATAGCTCATCAAGCATCTCTCCCTTCAACTTTCCTTACTCATCACGGTAATTCTTTTGCATTTCTGTGCACTCATTCTCCTCCATATTAGATTGTAGATTCTGATGCTTTTAATCATATGTTTGAAAAATCTACATTATTTATTGGTATCCAATATTCTACCTCTCTCCCAGCAGTTACCTTAGCCAATAGGTTAACTACCTTAGTCAATTGTGTTGGTACAATGATTCCTTCACCTTCCCTTTCTCTAGCTTCGGTGTTATATGTTCCTTCTTTTCCTTTTAATCTTATATTTGTTAGCTAACTTACCAAGCACCATAATTGTTCAATAACCTTCTTTCCTAAATTTGTTGTTATTCGGGATATGACGACAAAGGAGAATATTGGTGGAGGATATAAAGTTGGAAAAGTCTACTATCTTAATACGTTAGTACCTCAAGCATGTCTTGCACTAGCTCCCTTTATGTAGATCCATTGTCATCTTGGTCATCCATCTTTGGATAGACTAAAATGTATAGTTCCTAGTTTACATCATTTACAGTCTTTAAATAATGAGTCGTGTCAATTAGGAAAGTATCATCGAGTGCCTTTCCCTTCGTAAGGCAATAAAAGGTCATCCAATCCATTTTCGTTGGGTAATTTAGACGTTTGAGTCCTAGTAAAATTACTTCAAAATAGGGATTTCGGCATTTGCCTGGATGATTTTTCCAAAATTACATGGATTTATTTGGGGAGATGTATCTAGGGGACTTAGAGTAAGGTTTATTTGTAACAAGTTAGAAATATGTGATATATATGCTTCAACTTGAGAAGGAGTGTTAATATATATTCATGTATATGTATCACTATTATTTATAGATCTAGGGGTGATGTACTTAAGTCTAGGGGATAATGTATTTAGTCTGGCTTTTTTGAACTGTATTTATTGTGTATGATTATAAATAACAGTCACAGAAAATCCAATAGGTTGTCAAGCCATTCAGTGGAACCCTCTTTAATTTACAAAGTTGAATATGCCTTTTGTTAGCTCTTCCTCTCAGTTGGCAAGTCTTCTAAACAAGTTAATGGCCCACCCTTCCTTGCAGAGTCTTTTTTTTTCAGCTAGGCATTTTTTATGTATATGCTCCAACTTGGAAACACATCTTAGAATATTCAACACTTTGTATTTTACGGATATTCTTATTTATATTTTAGTTACCAATTGTATTGGGACACTTTCATTATAGATAATACATGAGAGATGAGTAGATGAAATAATCTCTTCTAATATCTCTCTTTCCTTTCAACTGTGTCAATTTGAACCCTACCTCCCACTAGGGTCGAAGCTTCTAGGAAACATGGCTCAGCCATTGCCTCCCCCATTGTTTGCAACACAAACCCATGATGTCCTCTGTGGCAAGACCAGCCTAAACTCCAGGCCGCTAAACCCCTCACAAGCATTCTCATACACAAAAGCAACCACTTACCTCCGGCAATACGACTCAGTTGACGAGGACTTCCATCGACAACCATCATCTTCCTACACATTTCAACAACCCACCGGAGTTCCTTTGCAAAACTTAGTCGCTCCACTATGTCAATCATCGTAGTCAACATCTATTGTTAAACTTCTAACTGCATTGTCTTATTCATTCAATTCGAGATGATTGCCTTTTTCAATGGTTGAAACAAACCTCATTCCCTACCACCAAACCCACTTTGGAAGTGAAACTCAAAAAGGTGCACATTAGCCTTACCTTGTGCGGAAAACATTATCCAACTATCTACTTGACAAAATCTATAACCTTCCAAAATATTACTACCAAATTCATTTTAAGCCATACTAACTTTTCCTTTGGAAAAAAAAAATAAATAAATAAAAGCATAATCTCAACTGCAAGTATCCCAAGTAGAACAAAAATGGAGGAAAATGTTTCAATTTGTCAAAATAAATTCACTAACGTTCTATATTCTGCTTGCACACTCATGCTCATAATTTATTCCTTTTCAATTTCCCTTTATTTTGACATGTTATTGACTTCAATCCACAATCGAAAAAACAAACAAAATGTCATGTTCCATGATTACTAATTTCCACTTTGATTGCAAAATAAGGATCCCATCACTTCTTTCTCAAGGACTTAAGCATCGAGAGAGAGAAAAAGAAAAAAAAAAATCAGGGACTAAATAGAGAACATGAAATATTATCTGTCCAAGAACCTTGTCTTTTCCATTGATGTCTGTTTTCATGAGTTTGGAATAGTATTCCGTGTGCACTTTAGCATCCTTCAGAGTCTCAACCTCATCAATATAAACAACTCGAAGAGCTTCAATTCTAATTTAAAAAAAAAAAAAAAATCAGAACGTCATAATCATTAATATGAATAAGCAGTAATTAAAAAAAAAAAAAGAAAAAATATCAAATAAATGAATATCTGATAACTAGGCCCGGCATCTGCATTAGCAATGCAATGTCTGCTGCCTCAGTTTTTTGTTCTTCTTTCTGTTTCCCATGTATCTGGCATGAAACAACATATGTGAATTTCAGATCCGCCTGAGCTCGTGCCTTCGGAGATAAGTGAAAACCTTGAGTATCAGCTGCATCATTACTGGAAAGTGCAGCTTCCATATCTGCCAGTAGCTCAATATCATGAGATCACACCAAAATATTTCTGTATATAACAATAAAGTTGATTGTTCAAACCTCCAGCTGACATCCTTTCCAGGATATGCTTGAAGCATCAAAGCTTTTCTATAGTACATCATTCCCCGAACTACATGAGGCACAAAATTAATCAATAACAACATCAAACAACCATACACATAAGTAACTGAAGATACAAATTCTTAACTTGCGTCCAGGATACAGGGACCAACCAAAAAATAAATAAACATTGACATAGAAAGTTCCTCAAATTTTAAAACACACACAAAACATATAGAAACACAACCCAAATGAAAAAAAAAAAAATGGAAAGTAGCAAGAGAGAGGGTGGTCCTCATCCACCCTTACATCAACCTCATGCCCAAAGACGAAAAGAATATTAACAAAATCATAATATTTACAATTTATAAGAAAGCAAATATTAACACTCCCGTCAAGGTGACTCATGTACTCATTAAAGCTTTACAAAACAAGTCTACGAGTTGGTTTTCTGATTCCACATAAGCAGTCTTCCTTATTACATCATCAAGGCGTTTTTCATGAACAAAAGGGCAGGGCACGTCAATATGCTTTGTTCTCTCATAGAATGCCAGATTAAATGGACACAGATACAGGGCAGAGTGGGACAAAGACGTGTATGACAGTCTCGGTCCCGAGAACACTTTAAAATACTCACAACCATTCCCGTTCCCGTTCCTGTTATTAGTATCTCTATAACCTCTCTGAATAGGACAAGAAAAGCAAGTACTCACCGAGTATGGATAATTTTGACATCCCCACATACCCGTCCTAGTCCCCGTCTCCGTCCCTGTCTGGGAAACACTCTAAAATGCCTATACCCGTCCTCGTTATTAGTATCTTTATACTCTCCTCGAACATGATGGGTAACACGGATACCCACTCCGTAAGGATAATTTTGACATCCCAATTAACATCGAGAAAGTTTAGTCCGCCGTCTTCATGTCCACCTATAATCCTCTCATTGGACATCAAATCATCGATCATAACAGAATGAATGAGAAAAGATAGTTACTACACCCTTTTGTTGTTCCACAAGGTGAGACAAAGATTTATAACAGAAGATTAAAGGGAAAAAAAATGGTTTGAGTAGGTTGAACCTTACGAATCCAACTTCTTCCTTCAAAGGAATCATTGGCAAAAATAATCATATGAAAAGCCAAATGAGGATTGGATGTCAAAGAGAATGCTAGAAGTACCAAACATTTGATCAACAGCAGCATAATAAAGAATCCAAAAATGTGACGAATGGAATGAGAAACAAGAAACAAAATTACTGTTCTGGGCAAAAGAGGCAGCATTGAGAGATATCTTGATGCAAATCCAAAAAGTTTATTTTATTTTATTAGATTATTTTATTTTATTAAGATTTTAATTTATGGATTTATTTTGAATAGAATTTGATTAAAGACTTATTTCCTCTATTATTATTATTTTATTTATTATTTTATGTAGTTTATTTTGAGTAGGATTTCTAAGATTGTAATTTTTATTTTATTTTATCTTTAGCTATTTTAAGAATTTATTAACCTGATTAAATGTTTGGGATTATTTGGGTTGGGGGACTCAATTTTTGTAGATTAATGATAATGATAATGGCGTGTTTGCCGATTTTCTTCTCCCCTATGACTTCTTGCTTGCTTCCCTTCTTCTCTAGGCTTAATCTCCTCTCTTTCTTTCTCTTTCTTTGCTTTCAATTTCTTCTCCCACATCAAATTGGTAAGTTAAACAATGCTAATCAAAATTCAAACCTAATATCCATAACCTAAAACCATTGCTCGACTTCACCGCTCGACATCGCCGACAAGGTCTCAAGAGCCACTCGCCACCACCACAAGTCTCACCCAATTCTGGCAAGCCTCGCAAACCCAAACAGAACTACTCCTATAGCCCCACACGGCCAACAACTTGGAGAGTAAGATCTACTCTCCAAGACCTTCCATTGTACATTCATGTATTTTTGGTGACACCCATCACCTGCATAACCTCCAGTAATTCTTTGGTAACCCAGCAATCTTCTGATTTAAAAAAAAAAAAACAAAAAATAGAAAAAAAGCTTTCAATTTGTAATGAATTCTTTTTAACCTGATATATTTTCCAACAACTGATACTATCACGATAAGAGAAATGATAGGATTTTTTAATGATAGGATATATTACGGGCATAAGCAGATCAACTTGTTGGACCTATGGAATTGCCTAACATAAGACAACTGTTCGGTTACTAAATATATTCGATAATTGAAGATGAGACCATAAGTTTAAGCTGATTTAGTCAAGGCCAACATGACTCCCTTAGGAGAGAACGTTTCTTTCGGGGTATCACCACTGCTGACCATACTTTAATCCAAGAATACGAGTTGCTCACTACGAAACCCACTGGATTGAGTAGAGGCTGCTATTATTCTTTAAACCACTATTTGTCAAACCAACTGTTCTCTTCAAACTTGAAAACAAAAGTATATTTGCCACCCTTTAGTGCCCGGCCATTAAGTGATAGAATTAAAGGAACCACGATTGAATAGTAAGAATAATTTATTTATTGAAGAACAAATGCGAGAGTTTGAGGAGCACAAACTAGAAGTGTTGATTTATAAGCCCAAACCTGACAACTTCTATTTTTTAGATGATGAGATTGATGACAACGAATTGGTTGATGTGACGCCTTGTCATATTACAACACTTGATGAAGTTGTTACAACTACTGACGCCATTTCTTCTATCAACCACAAATATTTTTAATTGCATCACTCAGGTCCCCATTTGTATTGCCCCACGCCTTGAGTTTGAGTATGCCTCAAGCTGATGGTACTTCTGTGAATTTTGTCTTCCCTACCACTAAGACTCTCCCATAATTTGATCAAGTTTTGGTATTCTTTCAACAACTATAAGCTCTGTTATAAGAAACTTGTTGCTTCCACCCCGGGAGATTTGGTGGGCACGTTAGGTTTCTACCACCATTTACATGCGTTCGTGAGCTCTGAGAACAACATGACTTGCTCTGTTCGTAACCTAGCGATTGAAGGAGTGTACAAGTTTTTTACTTGATGTAGTCGAATTTTTCTAAACAGTTGAGAATGTACAAATCCAAAAAGAATATTTTATTTTATTAGATTATTTTATTAAGATTTTAATTTTAGGATTTTATTAGAGATTTAT
>JAVXUM010000011.1:12994302-13006206 GCA_035590655.1 Pouteria glomerata | reverse complement strand
TACAATGGTCATCAGAGGCCCTCTGTCAGCTAAAGATGTCGAAATGAACTCGTTCACTTGGGAGTACCATGATGGGTGTTGGTGAGATTAGAAAAGTTGGGTCAAGTGCTCTCGTCTAACAAAGGTGCCTCAACAATAGTGCATGGCACAGAAGATCTCCAGCAGTTAGGGGCATTATTCAACAAGGCTCACGTAATTGTACCAAAACTCTTAATGCGTAGGCGACACAATTTGAGATTGAGATGCAAAGAGAAGATAGCAGTAGTGGTGCTGCAAGTTACTTTATTTCGATCCTTCTGCAAAATTTAAAACACTCTCTTTTAACTCGTATCTCATCTTGGAAAACCTCATTCCCCACTCTTCTAATACACTCTGCTACCTTATCCCACGTAGTATTTGCATTCCCATTTACTGCCCAAACATCTTCATCCAGTACTCTTTCACTTAATGTTAGTGACTTATCACCTTTCAAGTTCCACCATTTAGTCCTTGAGCATCTATATATCTTCTTTCTTTTAGTCCACCTTTGGAGCTG
The DNA here is from genome assembly GCA_035590655.1 of Pouteria glomerata. NCBI lineage: Eukaryota > Viridiplantae > Streptophyta > Magnoliopsida > Ericales > Sapotaceae > Pouteria > Pouteria glomerata. The sequence goes on along the minus strand of JAVXUM010000011.1, from coordinate 13,005,671 downwards.
CACATCTATAATCAACAGCCTATGTTGGAAAGTCAAGCTCTCCCCTGATACAACTTTGCAATATTTACAAGCTAGATGGTCTTTTTTCCTAGTTAAGAAGAAATCAATACGTGTCCTTGAGGAGCCACTCTTACAAGTCGTCAAATGTTCCTCTCTCTTCTTAAAAAAGGTGTTAGTCGCCATGAGATCATAAGCTACTTCAAACTCTAAAATATCCTTCCCTTCCCCATTTCCATTACCGTACCTGTATCCCCCACGTACTCATTTGTATCCATCTACATCACGTCTTGCATGATCATTTAAATCTCCTCCTATGAAGACCATCTCTCCATAGGGTATCTCTAGTAACACTCCTTCCAAGTCTTCCCAAAACTTCTCCTTGTGTCCATCCCCTAAACCCACCAGGGGGCGTAAACACTAATTACGTTCACTATATCTTCTCTTAACACTAACTTAATTGCCATAATTCTATCTCTATATCTCTTTACATTAACTATATCTTCCGTTAAGTCCTTGCTTACCACTATGCCAACCCCATTACTTTATCAATCAAGTCCTGTAAACCATAACTTATACCCAGTCCTCTCAATTTCTTTAGCGTTCTATCCCATCCACTTCGTCTCTTGCAAGCAAGCAATTGCGATTTGTCTCCTTTCCATTGTATCTACCACTCCCATAAGTTTCCCGGTTAGGCTCCCAATATGCCAAGTATCTAATCTCAGTTTTCTAATTTAGACTAACTTTCTTACCCCATCACTCATCCAAGAAAGTGTAAGGACCCTTGCCTATTCAATTTGCGAATCAAGAAAATTACAGAAATTGGGTTATAGTAGATTAGCCAAAAAAATTGGCCTACGATAAAGCCAAAACCAAATAAGAGAAATGGGCTAGAGTGTTTATGACAACTGCTAATAGATATAGTAGCCAATCGACAATGAAGGCTACAGGAACAGTAGCCAATCAACTTAAGAGTTTAGAGGAGGCGACTAGCGCTACTTCAACAATCAATATTCCATAGGACGTGGCTACTGAAGTAGCATGAATGCGGTAGAGTTTGCACAAGAAACAAAGTAGATGTCAGAGAGTTGTACAATGGTCATCAGAGTTCCTCTGTCAGCTAAAGATGTCGAAATGAACTCGTTCACTTGGGAGTACCATGATGGGTGTTGGTGAGATTAGAATAGTTGGGTCAAGTGCTCTCATCTAACAAAGGTGCCTCAACAATATTGTATGGCACAGGAGATCTCCAACGGTTAGGGGCATTATTCAACAAGGCTCACGTAATTGTACCAAAACTCTTAATGTGTAGGCGACACAATTTGAGATTGAGATGCAAAGAGAAGATAGCAGTAGTGGTGGTGCATTGCAGCTACACAGAAGGTGGCAAGGGAAAGTATGGCGAACCTCCAATGAGGGTTTGATTTCTCCAACAGGGCTTGCCTAACCCCTGGTGAGGCTCACAGTACGCTAGGACAATTGCATAAGTTGTAAAACCACATGAAGGAAAAGAACAAGCAGCAGCGACTAGGGTATTGTGCTAAGTACCTAGCTAGTAGCTACGTTTAGCATCTTTAACCAGTTAATGTGGCTGCTATAACCTCAAACAACTATGACATGAATTAGGCTTCCCACTCTAATAGCATGTTGAAACAAATATTTGGGAAAAAATGGACACCAGGAATGAGGGAAGTGTCTCTAGTTATATTAGTAGAGCTACACAACATCAGAAACAAATGTTTGATATCCTAACTATCTACACAAAATTGTATCCCTATTCTAATACTAATTGTGTAAGAAATAGAGAAAATTTGTTTTGATATATTTCGTTGCTCGCTACAAAACTGTTTATATACACTCAAACCTACCTACAAAAAATAGGAAACTTACCTAATTTACTCCTAATCAAATCCCTCAGTCATAGGAATTTAAATCCCTTAATTATGGGAATACAATATTTTAATTATGAACATATGAATATTTTCCCACTCTCTCTCTCAAGCTGGTGAATAGATATTTTCCATTCCTACCTTAGATACACTTATTTGAAACTTTGTACTTCTCAAGCCTTTGGTAAGCACATTAGCAAGTTGTCGATCAGTAGACACATACGGTGTACAAATCAAGCCACTGTCTAGCTTCTCTTTGATGAAGTTTCGGCCTACTTCAATATGCTTTGTTCGATCATGCTGCATAAGATTATGTGCTATACCAATTGCGAATTTATTATTGCAATAAAATCTCATAGGACCATCCCATTGAACCTTTAAATCTCCTAAAATAATTTTTAACAACAATTCACAAATGCCCTGAGCCATTACTCTAAACTCTGCTTTAGCACTTGATTTTGCTACCACTGTTTGTTTCTTACTTTTCCAGATCACAAAATCTCCACCGAGGAATGTGCAATAACCATAAGTTGATCTTCTATCAACCACTGAGCCAGCATAGTCTACAACTGTATATGCGTCAAGTATCAGTCTTGTGCACCTTCTGAATAAAATGCCTTTTCCTGGAGTTCCTTTAAGATACCGTAGTACTCGATTTATCACTTGCATGTGGACTGCCTTTAGATTGCGCATAAACTGACTTACCACGCTGACTGCATAAGCTATATCTGGCCTTATGTGAGAAAGGTAAATAAGTCTTCCTACCAAGCGTTGATACATTTCCTTGTCCACTAAATCATCTTTCTCAGCTTCTCCAAGATTATGATTGTGATCTATTGGTGTGCTTGCTAATTTACATGCCAATTTTCCTGTTTCTTTCAGTAAATGCATGACATACTTCTGTTGAGAGATGAAGATTTCCTGTCTTGAGTGTGCTACTTCAATCCTTAGGAAATACTTTAGCCTTCCTAATTCTTTGATCTTGAATTCTTTAGCCAAACACTACCTTAAAGATTCTCTCTCTTTCTTATCATTCCCGGTTACAATTATATCGTCTACATATACGAGAAGAGTTGTAACTCCCCCTGAGCTAGAGTATTTGACAAATAATATATGAGCCCCCTGACTTTGTTTATATCCCATGCTTGTCATGACTTTTGCAAATCTTCCAAACCAGGCCCTTGGAGACTGTTTAAGCCCGTACAAAGCTTTCTTCAATCTACACACTTGATTAGTAGCAAGCTTGCTTCCAAACTTGGGTGAAATTTCCATATAAATTTCTTCTTCGAGGTCTCCATGCAAGAATGCATTTTTCACATCAAATTGTTGCAACTCCTAGCCATAATTTGCTGCCAATAACAATAAAACTCTGACAGTATTCATTTTCGCCATCGGAGCAAAAGTCTCTTGTTAATCCATGCCATATGTTTGAGTATGTCCTTTAACTACTAATCTTGCCTCGTACCTCTCTAGCGACCCATATACTCGATATTTCACTGTATAAACCCATTTACATCCCACTTTTTTTCCCGCAGGTAGATTCACCAGCTCCCATGTTTTGCTCTTTTCTAAGGCCTCCATCTCTGCATTCATAACTTGCTTCCAATTTCATTAGATAATGCCTCGAATAATGTAGTACGGATAGAAATGTTGTTTAGATTCACAACGAAACTTCTATGAGAAGGTGAAAATTTTTCAAGTGACACAACATTAGAAATTGGATACAATGGGTTTTTGGTATATGTTCTGGTTCCTTTTCTAATAGCAATAGGGAGATCCTGGTCTGAATTGCTACAAGAGTTATATTCTGACTCAAGTTGCAACGGAAAATTAAAAATTGTTACCTCATTTCCAGAAGTCGGGTTAGATTCCTGGATTGGTGCAAGTTTCGGGACAGAAAACTTCTTCTTTGAGTACACATTAGCAAACCGAGGCAACTAAGCAGGAACAGGTTCAGAGGCATGTTCAAGTTCAGTGGCAGGAATAGGTTCATGTTCAGGTTCAGTGGCAAGAATAGGTTCAGATGCATGTTCCGGTTCCACAGTTTTGGGTGATGAAGGAAGGTTAAGAAGAAAGAAATCCTTACTTCCATTATTAAAGTCTCCCCCTGAAGATAAGGATTGGAAAAATAAGATTCATTCTCATGAAATGTGACATCTGCAGAAGTAAAGAATCTCTTGGAAGGTGGATGGTAGCACTTATAACCTTTTGAGTTGGAGAATATCCCACAAAAACACATTTGATTGCTCGATGGCCAAATTTACCCCTATTTGAATTGTAAATATGGACAAATAATACACGCCCAAATATTTTAGGAATAAGATGATGGGAAATTCTTAAGTCAAGATAGAATTTTGAAAGCATGTCCAGAGGACTCTGAAAATTCAAGATTCTAGAAGATAACCTGTTTATGAGATAGACAAAAGTAAGAATTGCTTCCCCTAATAAGACTTAGGCACATTATTTTGAAACAAGAAGGCTCGATTTGTATCAAGAAGATGGCCATTTTTCCCTTCAACAACTCCATTCTGTTGTGGAGTGTTGACACATGAAGACTCATGAATTATCCCTTCCCTTTGGAAAAATGGAATCAATGTTTGGTTAAAGTAATCCTTTGCGTTGTCAGAACGAAGCCTTTTGATTTTAACCCCAAATTGGTTTCGTATCATGGCATAAAAATGTGGGAGAACAAAACTGACATCAGACTTGTTTTTGAGTAAGAAAATCCAAGAGACTCTAGTGCAATCATCAATGAAAGTGACAAACCATCGAGCACCAGAAATATTAAAAATAGGATAAGGTCCCCAAATATCACTGTGAATAAGGAAAAAAGGAATCGAACTTCTTTTGTTGCTAATAGGAAAAGGTACACATTTGTGTTTCGCGCACTCACACACATCACATTGGAATTTCTCAATTTCTAACCCCTTACACAGAAAAGAAAATAAGACTCTGAGTCATAAATGATGGGTGTCCTAGTCTACGATGATACAACCAGATCTTTTCTTTATTGAATAAATAATGTTCAAAAAGAAATAATAAGGGTGATTTACTTTTGTTGCCGTTCAATTGGCTTGGTGTCTCGAGGTAATAAAGTCCATCTCGTTCCTTAGCACGTCCAATTGTCTTCCCCGAATTTCGATCCTGAAATATACAAGCAGTGGGATTAAAAATGACATTGCAACATAGATCTCGAGCGAGTTTTTGAATGGAAATAAGATTAGTAGACAGCTTGGAAACATGAAGAATATTTTTTAGGACGAGTGAGGAAGTGACTTGAATGTCTTTTAGACCTAGAACTGTGGTTAATGAACCATCTGCTGCGGTAATTTTTCGATTACTCGGACAAGGGTTATACGTGTGAAAGTTCTGTGAGGAGTGAGTCATATGGTCAGTGGCCCCCGAGTCCATGACCCAAGAATTGGCAAAGGTTTCATCAGAGACATGAAATCCAATGGAAACAAGAAGTTTACCTGAATGAGCCAATGAGCAGGTACCTGAGGGTTTGTCAAGGGAGCCAAGTGAAGTCTCCTCCCGATTTAAATTTACTTGTTCTTGAGTCTCCGACAAACTGTACCAATGACTTGGAACAAAACGACCACCACGATCGAGAACAGAAAGACCACCACAATTAACAGTGACCGATGATGTACACGACCACCACGATCTGTCACCTAGGGTTTCGCTCAACCAAGAAACAGAAGAACATTGATCGATTGCGAGGAAAGAAAAACACCTTTCTGTTGTAATCGACGGGCGACGTCCAACGGCAACAAGCGAGGAATTGGCAAACGACTAGAATTGACCAGAATCATCGATCGACTAGTACCAACTATTGAGCATCAGGCTACCAGAATCGACGAACGACGATGAGTGGTGGCTAGGGCTTTTGCTCCCCCGTTTCTTCTTGTTCACTTTGTTTTCTTACTATTAATACATTTTATTCCCAAGATTTAAGATTCGGGACATACTTGCAACTATATTAATAGCAAGTAACGAATTACTAGTTTATATGTGAAATTTAATATGGCCACTTGTTCCCAAACTAGTTGGGTCAACTACATGAATCATCTTCCTCCATTCATTTCTACCAATGGTTATGTTTTCCAATAAGACATAAATAAACAAAAAATAAAATAAAATACCTGACCATTAGAGTGAAGTTGAGTCCTGCAAAAAAGTAGAAAGTTATTCATATGCAACAGGAAAACAATTGGACTATAGACCATTTGTAACAGCCTAGTAGCAGCAGCAGCAGCCAGAGGAGGAGGAGGAGAAGGAGGAGGATGAGGAGAAGAGGAGGGGGGTGGGGGCGGAACATACCTGTTAGGAATAGAAACATGAAGTGTGTCCATAAAAGCCTCAGGGAACTTCTCAAATAGCTTGTGGACAGCCCCCAAGGATCTCATATGAAGATCATAAACAACTAATGAAAAACTAAAGCAAGTCAGAAAGACAAAAGTAAGAACTGGGAAACTTTAAGCCCTTCTCTAAACAAAATAACAAATTACAAGCTATAAATGTTCAACTGTAAGAGAAAAATACTGCACTGAAAAAGATGTATACTAGAAACCCTATACATCATCAGTCAGAGTTCTGCTAGATCCCATGAAAGTGACTTACCTCCCCAAGACGGTCCCTGGCCCCAAGCAAGAAACCCCACACAGCAGAAATGATAGTGTAAAAGATATAAATATCTAGAAGATAAATCTGCAGAAAAAAAAAATAAAAAGAAAACAGCAGTGAACATCACATGTAAGGAAATTAAAGATTGTATCGAGTACACTCCCTATATTTATAGCCAAACCCAATGTGCCAAAGATCTTGTATTCAACACAATAAGGATGCAAAAAGTCAAAGACATGCTTCACTTGAACATTCAACAAGTCCAACAAAAAATAGCATGCATTACCAGTTCCTTTTTTACACATCAAAATTCACATCTAAGTTCACTTTTGTTAAAAATATTATAAATTCAGTATTGTGTGTAATTTGTTCCTTTATCCTAACCTATCCTGTTAAACAAAGAAGTTACTGTTAGCTCGAGGAATGAGATAATGTGGGAAAATGTTGTCTACGAGATAGTATCCTAGGAGATGGTGCCCTAGGATACGGTGTGATAAAAAAAAAAAAAATTGATTTCTCATGTTTGTTTGCAATGGCATAAACAAAGTGGGATATGACATTGCACGGTATATTAAATCAATAAATCATATTTTGTTAAATATTAAATAACTAAATTAGTTAATTCAAAATGTATATAAATGTTTAAAAAAATTTTAATTTGCAGTTAATTAAATTTCATCTAATAATAGACGATTGAGTATCCTTTGTTTTTTGGGAAGCATTCATCCTTTCTACAACTTAAAAGAGCTTTTAGTATCAATAAAAAGGCACTTTATTTCAGCCTCCCATTACTCATCACTAGCTCTATGTGCTCAGTAACTATTCTGAAAAATCAATCATGTGAACCACTATTTTGAGTGATACGGGCAAAGGAAGCATGATTTGAAAGCCTACTACAAACCAACAATTATGCTACCATTAGGTATAAATGAAAGACTCTGTGCACAAAAACCAGCAGAAAAGAAAGAAAAAAGAAAAAATAAAAGTAAAATAAAATAAAACAAAACAAGGAGGAAGACAAAGAAGAAGAACTAGCTGCAATAACCAGGCAAACATTTACAACAATCTCAAAATTCATTTGAGATGCGGTAGACATGATTCCGGAGGACATGCAACCAGACATCTTCATTGATAATTAGAAAGTGACCATGCTACCGAACAAACAAATTTGCTTCCATGGATTTAGAATTGCTGGGAGCTAAAGGCAAAACCTCCAATATAGGTTATCTGGTATAGCAACCAAAAGAAGGCATTCCAAAATAGTAACATGTACCGTAAATTAACATAAAGTACAGAAGCTGAACCTACAAATAGAAATAGATAATTTGGAAGGAATAGATAATTTGGAAGCAATTGTAATGCCTACTTACAGTAAACACCGGTGCCCACAAGCTAGCAATCATCAAAGCATTGAGGTTATCTGCAACAAATTCATTAGACCACCCGACAACTTGTGTTAAAAAAAGAATGACCAGAATTACATAGCAACTCTTCAATCGTCTCCAAATATATTATATGCTTTTTTCTCTAGAACAAAATATCATTTATTTTTCATGAAACATCAAAACTTTTTCGATTCCCAAGAGATGGAAATGGAACACAAATGCGACAATAATTCTAAAGGCATCCATGTCAACTTCTCATTCACTTCGCTAGCATAGAGAAAAAAATAATGAAACATACCCACATCAGTCTCTCCGCTTCCTCTCTACTTTTGAGAATCTCTATAGTGGCTCTCCAAATGTAGCGAGGCATTCTAGCATGCTCTCTTGTAAAGAGAATATAGATGATGGTGCAAACATTGTTAAGTAGATAATCTCTAAATTTAGAGAATTTTTTAAGAGAAGCTGATGGGGATGGCCTAATCAAAACATAATAAGACATTTCAAAATATAACTTAACATACTACGTAATAAATTGTGTCAACTAATTTAGGACCCGTTTGGCAATCATTTTTTAAAAATTGAACATGAAAACTCGTTTAGAAAATTTATTTTTAGTTTTCTTTATTTAAAAAAATAAAAACCATTTTCAAAATTCTCAAAAATTATGAAAACATAAAAAAAGTGTTTTCTCAAAGTTTTCATTTTCAATTTTTATTTTCTTATATAACCATTACTAGTCACAACCATCAACCACCAATCACCACTGTCCATTAGCCGCCACCAATAACCTCCCACCGCCGCCACTACCCCCACCTATCTCCAGTCTCCAATAAATAATTATTATTTAATATAAGAATATTTAATTAATATATTAAATATATTAAATATAATTTAATTAATAATTAATTCATCAATATTTAATTAAATATATGAAATTATATATTAAATATATTAATTAACTAAATTATATTAATTACAATTGAATTTAATTAGTTAAATTAATATAAAAATATTTATTAAATTATTTTCAACAAATAATATAATAAATTATATGTAATATATTTTAATTTTACTGAATTAAATTAATTTTAATAAAAATGTAATTAAATGACATTTAATTTAAATCAATTATTTAATTAAATTTAATTAATTAAATTAATATAAAAATATTTCAATATAAATTATTTTTAATAAATAATATAATTAAATTATTGAATATATTTTACTTTTATTAAGTAAATTGCTTTAAAAAATAATATAAATAAAATAATTAAATCAAAGCAATCAAATTAATTAATTAAATCAAATTAATTTAAGTTAATTAAATCAATTGGCACAGAGTGGAGGGACCCATGAGATCTTATACTGGTTTAGAAGGGGCTGGATTTTACAAAAGCATGATAAATCTCAGCACATATTTAAATATATTCCAATTTATACTTCTAAATATTTTAATATAATTGCATATCTTTGTACTTAACTAATAGTTCCAAATTAGCAGTCAACTACATGAACCCTTTTTTTCTATTTATTTCTATCAAAGGATCATGTTTTCCATGGGGCTATATTAGATTTTTCTAGGTCTACCTCACTTTTACACCTAATTGGATCCAAAGCTCTACCAATTTCAAAATGCCTCTGAATTCTGTTTGAAAACTTTCCGGAAAGTAGTCCACAGATCGTACAGTAGCTAGAGAGAACCTCACATCTCAACCATTAGATGGCCACATGAATTACCCTGAGTATACAAAATCTAATAGACACCTGGTTCCACAACACTCCTAAGCGGAACAAACAATTAAATACTTGCTTTTTAGACAACCGAGAAAGAAGAAAAATATTTATGAACATAAGTATCCATAGTTTGACTCTCGTAGGTGCCATCAAGAAAATATGATACAGTAGCTAGAGATAACCTCACATCTCACCCATTAGATGGCCTCAGGAATGATCCTGAGTATACAAAAGACATCGGGTTCCACAACACTCCTAAGCGGAACAAACAATTAAATACTTGCTCTTTAGACAACCGAGAAAGAAGAAAAATATTTATAAAATAAGTATCCATAGTTTGACTCTCGTAGGTGCCATCAAGAAAGGATGCAACAGAAAGCAATACAAAGTAACTGTAGTGTCATTAAGGTGATTGAAGATGAAAAGGAATTATTGAGGTGAAATTGCACCACAGGAAGCTATCCAGGTTAAGCAGGTATCGTTTGCAGAATTTTTATCATAAGTGTTGAAAGATGATACATAAAGTTATCAACGCCTGGCCATGGAACTAGAATGATTAATCAACATACTTAGTTTACAAGACACGGGCCCAAAAACTATAATTGTGCCAGTCAACTTACAAAACTAAATGCAAATTCATAATAGAAATTAGTAAAACTATGCCAACTTTGGAATTGATAGCACAAGCAAGCACAAAAGCTTACGTTTAGACACCAAATCATGCCATGAATATGTCAAATTATCCATAGTCACAATTAATTTTGTAGGATCCACCAAGGGTTTGATCTGCAGAAGCCAAGTAGTTGCTTTACACTCAGCACAACACCAGTAAAATAGCCAAATAATGGGAGAAAATAAATATCAGCAACATAGCAAAATAGAACGAAGAATCAAATCACTTACCAAAAGAAAATAAGCAAAGCAAAATTTGACACCCAAGACAAAAATCCAGAAGATCATATACCTGCATCACAACAAAATTAGAAAAGTCACATCCTGCTCCAGATCCCAGGACATAGCTCAGTGTTGAAAGGGCGAGAGTTAGAAATCTCAGCAAGTTACGGCAGGGGTTCGAATCCATATCAAAGCATTAAAAGCAAACCCTCGCACCCTGCTTCACTGAGACACATCCCGCGATTTACCTCTTCCACCAGATCCCAAGGCAGGAACGGTGGGGGCCCTTAAGGTTAGGAATCAACCTTTTTCAGAAAAGTCACGCTACTAACAAACCAAGACTTTAAGATTTCATTGGTCATAAATGATTAGAGTAAACAACTAAAAAAGCAGAACAAATATTAATGTCAATTAAGGAAAAAAAAAGCATAAAGAGAAAAAATCAGTTCCCTAAGTAGAAGAAGAGGAAGAATAAGTTACTCAATTCTCTTGAACATCATAAAAGGGGTAAAAAAATATTTCAAGCTGTGGATGAAGAGTTCAGTATAATACTGCGAATAACTTTTATAGAATTACACATCCCCATGCCGTGGAAGTTATCTAGATGAATGAAATTAGTGAGGCCTGTACAGAATGCAAGAAGAAGTCCGGCATTCAGTGACTTGATTGAACTATACTATCAGTTTTTCTAGAAGATCAATTTACCTTTTAACTTAGGCCCCGTTTGGTACCAGTTTTTTAGCTAGATATTCGGGCTTTTTGCTTCCAAAACACTTTGTTTGGTTACCTAGCTTTTGGGCTAAATAAGCAAGCTCTTTGGGCCAAAAAAATCTTAAAAGAAAAA
>JAVXUM010000011.1:12975541-12985563 GCA_035590655.1 Pouteria glomerata | reverse complement strand
TACTCATTTATGTTGGCTAGAATTGGGTTATTTCCGTATGTTTAGGCTCTTAGAATTGTATATATAGTCCTGTACAGATTGTGTTTAGAAAATATATGAGAAGAATTATTTTCTTCTAACCCTTCAGTATAAAATCTCAAACATAAAGAAAATAACGCAAATGAGAGACAAAAAGATATACAATATAAAGGAAGTTTCAATACTCATTAAAGAAAACTCCTTAATACACCATAAGATCCATGAATGCAATGATAGAGAGAAAGGAACTACTTGAGATAATCAGATGTCCTCTCGTACATGCCACGGCCAACACAGTAATGCTCCTGAATATGGAGTAAAGAAAAAAACTAAACCAAACAGATAGATAAATAAAAAATAGAGAACATTTAAAGAAATTGAAAAACAGAAAATCCAAACATGTAAAGCATGTTGGGAAAGCAATCAACCTGGTGCATCCACTTTACAAAACGAACTAGAGACCAATGGTCGCATCGATTACCCAGACGGTGCAAGGCAGGTATTCGCATTAGGAAACTAATACAAATTTGGAGAGCAGCATAGATGCCAAGCACAATTACATAAATTTTGAAGACAACAGAATCCGCATTTGAATTACCCTGATCTTGGAGAGCTTTCCTGTAATTTGAGAATAAACAAGCAAATAAAAGGGTGAGTTTGATTAGACAAAACAATGGCATCTAATAAAAATAAAATCATCAATGAAGCATCAAGAATAGAACCAAGAAACATACACATAAAGGAAACATATGAAAACTAAAGCTACGGTAAACAAAAGGAAGCGGACAAAAATTCGTGACACAGCTAATCGTCTTGATGTTGAATATGCACCAAACATCATGACAATGTCCAGAACAACTGTATTGCAGATCAATGAAATCAGCAATTAAAGGAGAACATAATAGCAGAAAATAGAATAATTGCACAGATACAGTCATTTCTATAGTCCATGGTTAAAATAATTTAAAAATTAGGTATAATTACATTTTTACCCCTTGGGTTGGACTAGAATTCAATTTAACTCCCTTGGCTTACAAATGCAACAATTAGCCACCTCATAATTACTACTTAATTGCTGCAATTAGTTTTTCCATACAAAATTAATGGATTTTGAGATTCACACGGGTTTTTGTTATAAAACACAATATAATCAATTAAAAAATGACGCTCATGGCTTCAAGGATTCTGTGTTTTCTTTCTTATTTTATAGTAAAGGAGGGATGAGAAAACAATAGAGAGGAAACCGAAGAAGAAAAAATTACGTAGCATAAAGGGCAGTTTAATTGATTATAATAAGTTTTAAAATAAATATACATATGGATTGTTAACTTTGACATAAAGAACCAACAGTCACATTTTAGTCATAATTATCATTTTAACCCCTTGGGGTTAGACACAAATTTACTTTATCCGCTCACATTTTAAGTTACCCTTAAAATTTAAGAGAATATTTCAAAATTCAATTGTTTTTTTTTTTTTTTGGGGGGGAGTTGGGGGGGGGGGGATGTATCCACACACAGAACTTTAAAGCGGATAAACTTACTCTCCAAAAACTTCATCACAACAAATGCTGGACCAACACTAAGAACCTCTCGAATGGTCCTCGAGTTAATACTTTCGTTATTGAATGCAAAAATGGTTAATCCCTGCAGCAGTATAAACAAATCAATAGTTCAAAATGCATAACGAATTTAATCAAATACTAGCAAAAATAAAAATTAACCGAGAATATATGAAAAGAAAAACCACTTGAGAATCAGTGAAAGAACAGGGTGAAAATTTTTCACATTCTTAAAAGGGAAAGAACCCCGATGACAAATACAGACAACCAATTCAAAAGACAAACACTACCCACACCAGAATGTTACAGTTCTAAATTTGACAGCACAAGAAATTAGAAGAAAACAGAAGGATACATTTACAAGAAAGAAATAATAAGGGGAATGGACATGAAAATAATGTTAATATGGAAGCAACACAGGTTAAGATGCAGAATATAAATGGGAAAAGAACAAACTGTTTGTGAGAGTTGGGAAGAAAAAAGAAAATAAATAACATTAATACCAAAAAAAACAAGGAACAAAATATGTTTATTTTCCACAAAGCATTCGAAAAGTTTCACTTTCCTAAAAGTACAAAAACAAACACTAATAGGATAATGATTCTAACCTTTCCATCGAACTATGGTAACATACACCATAATACGATATAATATATTAAAATAGGACGTTAGTTAATCAATTTACCATTGAATTTTCATAAACTAAGACATTTTTTAATTATGATTCTAAGCATTTCTACATATATATATATATATATATAATATATATTACTGCCTCTTTCAAAATGTTTCCATTCGCTTGCTAACCAAAACTTCCTATTGAAACAAAATTCACAAAGAAAAACCAAAAAAAACATCCATACTGCCAATTGAAGAGCGAAATGCGCATAAACATAATATGGAAACATTCACCAAACCACCCCCCCCCCCCCAAAAAAAAAAAACGGAAAGGAAAAGAAAAAATACAACATAAAATGAAGATAAATTGCAAACCTGAAACATCACGACAAGGAATATCCACAAACGGTGGAAACTATGGTAAAGGTGAAGAAAAGTCTGGTGCTCAACAAATGAAGTTTTCCCTTGACGTTTACTTCCACCGGATTTAAGAAAATTCTAAAACTATGAAGGCATCAAAGGTCAGGAGAGCTAAAAAATAATAACAATGATAACAAATATACTGCAAGGGAAACCTAAGAATAACAATAATAACAAATATAACACAATACTAACATACAATAACTGCATATCCATTAAAGAAGTCTGAAACTCCTGTGAGTTAACTTGTGGAAGAAAATCAGAGAATGGTGCCAAGGTTTCTTCAGCAATGCCCACGACAGAAGGGAAGAATTTAAGTTTTAGTTTGCATGAAGAGCAACAATGTTCCATTATCTGTTGCTTCCCCAGATCCAAATGCTACTATTATAAACAAGCACAATTAAGTGGCATGCTATCTACAATTTTAAGAAACGAGGATGGTGTTATGGCTAGGGAAGAAGAAAACAGATAGTTTCTAAAGGAACCAAAATTCTGAGATTTTTCTATATGTTTCCATCTGTTTTCTACAGCTATTTATATCCTTGCTAGGCTAGGTAATGTCTAATCTGCCCTCCAACTATAACTACTTGAATAACTACCAATTCTTGGTAGTTATAACAGAAAGACAACAAAAACAGAAAGAAAAGACAGAAACAGCAGAGAACAAACAACTGAAGCAACAGAATTAACAGCAACTCTTGGTAGTTATTAACTACCAACTACCAACTGTCAACTACCAACTAACTAGCTGATCTTTTGGACATAACATCCCCCTCTGCTTGAGAACAACCTTGTCCTCGAGGTTGGAACTGAGGAAACTTCGTGTGGACCTCTGATCTGTCAGTTCAAGTGGCATCCTCTGGGAAACAATTCTGCCACTGGATGAGCCATTGTTCTACAGTCTTCTTCCCTCTCTTAATCAGCCTCTTGTCCAGCACAGCTATAGGCTTCATCTGCAGAATGCCCTCTGAGCTTACTGGTGGTAGCTTGTTGTGGACTGCCATAGTGGTTCCAATCTTCTTCTTAAGCATGGAGACATGGAACACCAGATGGAGTTTAGCTCCAGGAGGCAACTGCAGCTTATAGGCAACTATTCCCACCCTTTCCATAACCTGGTAGGGCCCATAGAATCTCAGGGCTAACTTCACAGTCTTTGGTAGGTTCACCTTTGCTTGCTTGTAGGGTTGTAGTCTAAGATAGACCCAATCTCCTACCATGAATTCCCTTTCTGATCTTCCTTTATCTGCATAGTACTTCATCCTCTGCTATGCTTGGATTAAATTCTCCTTCACCTACCTTGTTACTTCTCCTCTCTCCTTCAACCATCCTTCCACTGCAGCTACTGATGAGGGCTGAAAGTTGCAAAAAGTGTAGTCAGGGGGGTCCAGACCATATACCACAAAGTAAGGAGCTGTTTTGATGGTGGAATGGTAGCTGGTATTGTACCACCATTTAGCCATTGTAAGCCATTTCACCCATTGCTTAGGATAGTCTCCAGTCATGCACCTTAAGTAGTTTTCCAACCATTTGTTTAAGATTTCAGTTTGAGTATCAGATTGGTAGTGATAAGCTGTACTTAGGCATAACTTACACCCTTGAAAAGTGAATAGCTCATGCCAAAAGTGGCTGGTAAAGACTGCATCCCTATCGGACACAATGGTTGATGGAAGACCATGTAATCTAAAGACCTGATTAAACAACACCTTTGCCACTTCTTTAGCTGTATAGGGGTGACCTAATGGCATGAAATGCCCATATTTAGACAGCCTATCTATCACAACAAAGATCACAGTTTTCCCTTGGGAGCTGGGCAGTCCATCAATGAAATCCATCGAAATATCATCCCATATTCTGTCTGGAATTGGCAGGGGCTGCAATAATCCTGGGTATTTCACATTTTCTCCCTTGTATCATTGGCAGATGTCACATCCTGCGATGAAGGCTGCCACTTCCTACTACATTCCCTTCTAGAAAAAGTTCTTGTGCAGTCTCCTAGTGGTCTTACTAACTCCTGAATGTCCCCCCAGAGGAGAAGAATGAAATTCCCGAATGAGTTGTTGTCTGAGTGGTGTCTTTCCTACCACTAACTTGTTATGATAGGTTAGAATTCCTTGGTTCCAAGTATACCCAGCATGATCTCCTCCTTGCTGCAGATTGTGAATCAACTGTTTAGTGACCTGTTCTTCTTCCCAATTGAGTTTTACCTTGTCTAACCAATCTAAAGAGACACAGGACAGGGCATGTAATGTAGCCTTTGATTCTACAGAGCTGTTAAAATCTTTCCTTCTGGATAATGCATCAACAGCTCCATTCTCCTTTCCACATTTGTAGCTTATACTATAATCAAACTCCAAAAGCTTGGTGATCCATTTTTGTTGGAAAGGAGTGCCCACTCTTTGCTCCAAAATGTATTTGAGACTTTGATGATCAGTTTTAATTAAGAATTTTCTTCCCAGCAAGTAACACTTCCATTTAAGGACTGCTAACACCACTGCCATTAACTCCTTTTCATAAGCGGAAAGAGCTTGATCCCTTGCTGGAAGTCCCTTGCTCCAGTAAGCTATTGGGAGGCCTTCCTGCATCAATACAGCCCCTAAACCTATTCCTGAGGTATCTAACTCCACCACAAATTCTTTGGTATAATCTGGTAAGGCCAGCATTGGAGTTGTAGTCATCTTCTCTTTTAGCTTATTGGAAGCTGCAGTAGCTTCAGAGGTCCATGTAAAAGACTCCTTCAGTAAGCAGTGGAGAGGAGAACGGATGGAACCATAGCTCTGAATAAACCTCCTGTAATACCCTATGAGTCCTAGGAAACCTCTCAATTCTTTGACATTAGAGGGTAAGGGCAAGGACTGGATGGCCTGCAGTTTGGTTGGTTCTGCAGCAACTCCTCTGGCTGACACTAAATGCCCCAAATACTCAACCTCAGTTTTCCCAAACACACACTTAGACCTTTTTGCAAAGAGTTGCTGTTGTTTTAAAGTCTGCAGTGTAGTTTGTAAATCCTCCAGATGTTTTTCCCACGTCTAGCTATAGACTAAGATATCATCAAAGAATACCAAGATAAACTTCCTCAAGAAGGGTCTAAAGACTTCATTCATGAGACTTTGAAAAGTCGGAGTATTAGTAAGCCCAAAAGGCATAACTAAAAATTCATAATGGCCATCATGGGTTCTAAATGCAATTTTTTCAATGTCAGTGGACTGGACTCTGAGAGGGATACAATGATCATGGTTTCTGGTGGGAGGTAGACCCTTAGGCCCTTAAAAAACTTCTGTAAAGTCTGAGAGCAGTCCTTCCAATTCCTGAGAGCAGCCTTCTTCTTCTTTAGTGGTTGCAGCTTGCAAAGAATTAATCTAAGCTATAACTCCATAGGGCTGTTTTTGTAAGTATTTCCTCATCTTTTCAGGGCCCACTATCTTTACTTCTTCCTCCCTTCCTCCTCTCAGCACATGCTTCCTTCCGTTGAGAAAAAACTCCATGCTAAGGTTCTTAAAATCCCACTTAACTGGGCCCAAAGTGGCTAACCACTGTACTCCTAACACCAAATCACATCCCTTCAATTGTAATACCCTCACGTCAGTTTCAAAAAGAGCCCCTTGCATCTCCCACTGGAATTTTCTGCAGATGGCAATACTCACCATCTTGGTTCCATCAGCTACTACTACTGACAGTGGCTCAATTTCCTCCAGCCTTACATTGATCCCTTTTGCTATTTCAGCACTTAAGATATTGTGAGTGCTTCCAAAATCTATCAAGATTATTATAAGTTTCTTCTTCACATTACCTTTTACCCTCATTGTTCTATATGAGATCGAACCAGTAATTGCATTCAAAGAGATCTGCAATTCTTCCTTGGGCAGCTGCTCCTCTTCCTCCTCTTCTTCTTCAATAACTTGTTCTTGCCCTTCACTTCCCCCTTCCATTGTATACAGATTTCTCTTACTGCATATATGCCCTTTAGTGTATTTTTCATTGCATTTAAAACATAGCCCCTTGGCCTTCTTTTTTTCCAATTCTTTGGACAATTCCTTTCTATACTGACCTCCAGTGCTTATATTCATCTTCTCTCCAGTGACTCCAACTTGTTTATTCCCCAATCTAGTCTTTAAAATGGCCTCAATACTAGATTCTTGTAATTTTGCCAAACCTATGGCATTAGCGATGGAGTTTGGCTTAAACATCAAGACTCCTGCTCTTATCTCCTCCTTGAGCCCACTGATAAAATAGCTAACAAAGAAAGATTCCGGCAAATTTTGAGTTTGATTGGCCAAGACCTCAAATCTTTCTTGATAGGCCTTAATAGTAGAAGTTTGCTTGAGCTTAATCAATTCTCCCATTGCATCCTCATAGAAGTTTGCTTGAACTTAGTCAATTCTCCCATTGCATCCTCATATGAATTAGGCCCAAATCTTGCTAGCAATCCTTGTTTAAACCCCTCCCAGGTAATGTATTGATTGCATCTCTCAAACCACTGAAACCACTGCAGAGAAGTGCCTTCCAGGTGCAGTGCTGCCAGCTTCCTCTTATCCCTTTCATTCACTGCATTATGCTCAAAGAATTTTTCACATTTGTACAGCCATCCACTAGGGTTTTCGCCAGAAAAAACGAGGGAACTCAATCTTGGCAATTCTTTGATAGAAGGGAAGAGAAGATTGCTGAGAATTCTCTGACCTGAAGAGGAATTCTCCAAGAACTGGGAAGGTAGCCTAGCCATTATTTGATGGTTTTGGCTGCTGCCGCCTGAATTCCCTATTTTCCCCTTGAGGTGACTTCCCATATATGTGATTAGTCATTTGATCATGCTTCAAACTCATAGCAACAATCATCTCTTTAATGTCTCCCAATTCTCTAAGAGAACTCTTGATTTCTCCTATCTCTTTCTCATGTCTTTCACTACTTTCTTTTAGCCCTCGAAAGGCTTCTTCCCACCTCCTTGCTTCTTGCGCTGCCCTAGTTCATTCGGCCATGGGTTTGCTTCAGAACAGTGGCCAAGAATCAACCAGCTCTGATACCACTTGCTATGGTTAGGGAAGAAGGAAACATATAGTTTCTAAAGGAACCAAAATTCTGAGATTTTTCTATATATTTCCATCTGTTTTATACTGCTATTTATAGCTTTGCTAGGCTAGGTAATATCTAATCTTCCCTCCAACTATAACTACTTGAATAACCTCCAATTCTTGGTAGTTATAACAGAAAGATAAAAAAAAAACAGAAATAGCAGAAACAGCAGAGAACAAACAATTGAAGCAACAGAATTAACAGCAGCTTTTGGTAGTTATTAGCCACCAACTACCAACTGTCAACTACCAACTAACTAGCTGACAGCTGGACATAACAGTAACTGGCTAGGGGTTAAATGTGGTTCCCAAATGGAGCCTTACTTTTTACTACAAAAATCTAAAAGTGTCACTATTATTCTCCAAAAAGACTCCATTTGAAACACCAAATATCAAACACCTAAATCAATCCAAATCTCCCTTTTTCTTATTTTTTATTACTTTTTAACACTCCAAACGCCCCCTGATTAATAGTTATGACACGTCACTTCAAAAATAAATATTTGCACACTATTTAAATTTTATATTATTTCATCTTAATTTATAATTATCTAACACAATTTTATTTAAATTCTACCTTGATTATTATCTTAATTGATTATAATAAATAATATATTATCTAATGTAACTATATTTAAATTCTACATTAAATTAACACATAATAATGGTTGTGACATATAAACTTTCAAAAATAAATATTTATACTCTATTTAAAATTCTATATTAATTATTATCTTTGTTTATAATTACCTAATACAATTCTATTCAAAATCTACATTGATGATTATCCTATTTAAATTTTACATTTATTATATTACTTTATAATTATCTAAGCAATTTTATTTAAATCCTACATTGACTATTACTTTAATTGATTATAATGCATTATCAAATGTAGTCCCAAGACGTACTCACACATTACTTGCACATAATTAAAAATTTATCCATCTCCCAAATACAATTTCATACATCAAAACATCTCAACACAAGTATTTCTCATTAAGTATTTATCCAAAATACAACATGATTTAAAAGACAAAAAATTTCAAGAATTTATCAATACTCATGTTTTCATATTAGTTAATATCTCCATATTATATACATTCAACTAGAAATGAAAAAATATAAGTTAAATATGTCTCTGCCATCCACACACCATCTGAACAGAGGATCGTACGCACGAGAGTGTGGACGGGGTGCTAAATGATTAGCCAATCATGCAAAGACAACAACCAAGAGGTAAGGTTCCACTGTCCGTCCAAACAAGCATATGCACAACTCAACCGTGTGGGCATATGTCCAAACAGTAACAATCAAAAATTCTAAAAACCTATAGTTTATGCTCTATTTTCCATTTTGTAACCCAATTTCAACAATTTATTCCAATTCCTCCATATAAACAAGTTTCTTAAATTTAAAAAGTTTAAGATACATATGTTTTAGATATCATCATAATCCTTAAATTAAGATTTTAAACAGGCATGTCATGATCTAACATCCACACCTAGCTCACAACCTAATATGTGAAAACAAAAGTCCATAAAGCAATATAATTAAATAAATGATGGTCAGGAATTCCTACCTCATACACAATAATTCAAGACAAGGAAGATGATACAAGAAATATGATAAGTGGAAGACATCAACCTCTCTCCCACGCTGTAATTCTTTTTATTATCTCTTCCTTTTCATCTTCTCTTTTTTTTTTCTTTCTTTTCTTATAGTGTATACATCTTCATCTTCTCTTTCATTTTCTTTCTTTTCTTACAGTATACACATAAACAATGTACTAAGCTCTCAACTCTCAAATATGTAGCTTTTCACCATCTCTTATCGTCAACTCAGAGTCTCAATAATAACCCTCTAACCTCCCACTCATCCTAGAATGTATATGTATCAGTACATGGGTTATATACTATAAAATTTATTTTTTTAATTTTTCATAAAATAATATTAGTAATTTTAATATATTTATTCTATTTAATTGTATTTAAAATATGTAATCTAATTATGAAAATTTAATTATTTATTTCATTACATTCTTATTATTTTCATGTTGGTAATTAAATAAAGAAATAGAGTGAATATTCCATTTCATTTATACTCACGTTCGATTCTCACATGTTATTCTATTTTTTTTTCACGTACGAAATATAGCATAAGTGATTTCACAACATGCTGACCATTTTGGTTTAGGTTAATATTATAATGTCATAACCTCAAAAATTATATACATATATATATATATAATAAAATGTTGTGATGCTAAAAAGCTACAACTTCAAGAAATCTCAAGTAACCAAATCAGGAAATAGCACCACAATCTTCGGGATCAAAAAGGT
>JAVXUM010000011.1:12931283-12938783 GCA_035590655.1 Pouteria glomerata | reverse complement strand
GATCACTACAAATAGTTTTTATTTTTTTTTTTTATTTTTTTTTTTTTTTAACATGTTTCTTTGACTTTGGAAGAATAGAAGACTTGGAAGACTTCCAAAATAAAATAGTAAAGGTATTGGATAACAAACTATCCTAATCTCTTTATTAAAAATCATAAACTTAACTAAAATAATCTCTAGAATCATTGCCCCTCAAGCTAGGGCATAAATGTCAATCATTCTCAGCTTGGTGATCAAAGCTTCAAAATAATTAGCTCTTGGAAAAGCCTTTGTAAGAATGTCTACAGTTTAAAAACATGGAGAAGTAAAGGTCATTTTGGTTATTCCTTCCTGAATCTTCTCTTTAATGAAGTGACTGTCAATTTCCACAAAAACTTGAAGATTCTTTCTTTCTCAACAATTTTCTTGTATTTGATACTGTATCCATATAGTCCAACCCTAATTCTTCAAATATATCCAGTTGTTGCCAATGTTTTGTGAAGGTGTTGAAATATTGAGTGACTAAATAGTTCTCCTTGTCACAAATCATGCAATAAACTTTTTACCTTGAAGAGTTCAGCGGTATTTTCATTGTCAAAGTAGGTTTCCTTTCTTGCATCCTATATTTCCTTGGCTGTCCCATACATAGAACATGAAATTCTCACTAATTTCATTATTCATGGAACTGATCAATCAAGACATTACCATATTATTTTTTGATTTTCACACCTTGAAATTTAGATCTTCCTTCGGTGGAGCTATTGTATCACTAGTGAGATAGTCATCCTTCCCTTTCCCACAAATAAACATCATAATGAACTGAGACCATTGAAAAAAATTGTGTCCATTCAATTTATGGCCTTTAATGGGAAGAATAGAGTTTTCTAATCCACCACCATTGCTGCTGGAGATGCCCATTTCTTGACTGGAAGTTGAAGCTTGCTCATTGCTGGCCATGCCGTACTTGGTTATCAGTTCAGAGAATGCCAACGACGCCCACAGCGATGACTATCGCTGACTAGGGCTTTGAAGTTGTGATAATGGGTCGTCAATGATGATGAAACGATGATTAACAACTGGCGAGAGAGCTTGAAAACGATGACAGCGAAAGGGTGAAGATTGTTTGGTAACAATGATCGACGACTAGTGAGAAGGCTTGAAAACGACAACAACGAAAGGATGAAGATTGTCTGGGCTTGTGATAGCGAAAATCGATGACTGATGAAGTGTGACGGGCCTGTCAATGACAAGTTTCAGCGATTGCGAAAGCTTAGAAAGCAATTGATTGCAATTGCAATCAACGAAACAAGACTTGTTTTGCAATTGCTAATTATAGTTGACGACAGTAGTGGTTGGAGGCTTCTGAGATCACTTTACTGCGACAAAAAATAAAATGAAGGACATAAAAAAAACGATAGACAAGCTCATGTCGACGTTCAACGGAGACTAAGGTGGAACAAAGCTTTGATACTATGTAGAAAGAAAAATTCTCTAATTTATATATTTTCTGACAAAAAACATTCAGATTTATGGGAGAAATATGACCACAAATCAGCCATTTAAATCTCCATGATTCCAGAAATCTCCATGATTCCAGCTGGAAAGAAATCTCTAACAATTGCAAAATAAAATTGTCGAGATATTAGAAAACAGAGTATCCTAATCTCTTCATTCAAAAATCATAAACTTAACCAAAATGATCTCTAGAATTAAGGAAACAAATCTGGAATTGCACAATATGAAGTAGTTTTTTGAAAGATGATGTTTGGTTTGTGAGTAGTTGCTTTGAAACATGTTATAGTCAAAATGTGCCTAGTACGTTGTATTAGCAACTAATATGAATAGCCTAAGGTAGGAGCATTGAGGCATTTCAGAACTAATATTTATCTTTTAGTATCACAAGTGTGAAATGCATCACAATGTCAACCCTTCATAATATTTTAATGGGGTTTCCATCCATTAAATGGTCACATGAAGCTTTTCTAAAATGGTCGCATGGGTATTTAACAAATGAAATCCGAATGAAAGCTCACAGAAGATTGATATTAAAAACGTTTTAAGTATAACGACTTAATTGTTACAATTAAAGATGTGGTCATAAAGTAAGAATCAGTGGGTGCAAACTGCAAATTTACCCATTTCTTATTATTTCAACACAAGTTAAATTTTGGCATCATTTGTTCTTCCTAACATTAACCTCAATGGGATAATATAACTCTTCCAGGCCAATGCAACTGCTGGGTTCTAATGTACATACCAAAACCATCTTAATCAATATATATATAAGAAGCACAAACACTTCAACGAAAGTGGTGTGTAAGTGTCAGATTGGATACCAACAGTTCTCAGACAGTTGAGAGTCAAATACATAACTTATACATTTATGAAACATATTGTAATTTTGAAAGGCTTACAATCAAATAATAAGATAAAAATGATATGAATTACATTTATTAAGTCCGTAACATTTATTTATTTTTTCTTTTAGGAATTTTAAGATCTAAAATTTCTAGTTTGTTTGTAAATTCAATCTTTTAAATAAATATAAATAAAATATACTACCTATATCATCTTAAGAATTTATTTGGCCTACCCTTCACTCTCATAGTTTTACCATACATCCACCCTAGTATCTTCACCTCAGCTAAATTCATATTACTAACTGATGTTTGTTGATTGCCCAACATTTTGTCCCATAAAGCAGGATTTGGTACCATGAAAATCACATAAGACACGTGATATATCCTACCACTTAATCAAACATGTCTTAATTCTACGATAACATCTATGCGAGTCTCTCTTTCGCTTATTATGAATAAGCCTAGATCTAGGCACCGAAACTATTCACTCTTCCATATTGCTTGGTCTTCAATGGTAATTACCCTCTTATTGATACTTCAATTTTCACTAAAATGCATTTTGTAGATTCAATTTAACTCTTCATCCTAAAGCTTCTCCTTGGTATGCAAACAAGCAAACGCAAATTTGTGCCTCAAGCCAATTTCTAAGGTGCCTTGCCTTGTTGGTTTCTTATCAATAATGTAAAGCATTCCTTTAAGCTTCATGTCCGGCAAAAGCATAAATGTGCAGTGTTTCAGTTCTGGCCCTTGATAAACCAGGTCAAAGATTGAAACCAAGATAATTTTTCATCCCAGTTTCCCTAAAAAACTGAACACCGCAAATAAATACATAGGGAAATAAGATATTCCACGGACCTGAAGCAAACCCCAACCAGTTGGCACAAAGGCAAGAATGCAAACAATGATGTCCTGAATTGTCATATGTGGAAGTGTAATTAGAGTAACGAGAATGGAGACAACTGTAAGGAATATCAATCCCTTGATCAGCCGAAACATGAGCTGAAAATTTGCACTGAACTTTCGCCGTCCAACAGAAACAGTCTGCACGAAACAGGAGAAAAATGTTTATAAACAATCCATAGAAGTGGACAGAAATAGTGATGCATATATAGTCCACCAAAATTGCAATATTTCCAGTTTCTAAGAATTCTTCATGGACTGGAACTGATACTCAACTCAACCCAATCCAATCCAAACAGCGCGTTAATTCCCATCTCTAACAGATGCTAGAAAAAATTTGTATATATGCCAAAAATTCTTACACAACATAGTAAAAAACATCTTAAAGGAAGGCAGCAATTATTGTGCCTAGAAATGTGCAAGTTAAACATACCTGACAGATCATATAGGAAAAAAATAAATTAAGCAATTAGGCCATGTTTTCATGGCTGGAATGGAAAGGCCATCTCTGCTACCTTCGCTGGGTGAAATAAGGCTTCCGTACTAAGTGGAAATTTAATGTAAAAAAGAAACATCAGCCAAAATTAATTTTAAGTCTTTTCATTTTTCTCACAGAGGATTATTATTGACTAATCCAAACACTTCAAGCGCATTCACCTAGGATCAAATTAGAAGGAACATGAATTTTCATTGCTTCTCTTTGATTCCTGTGCCCAAACATACCGTTAAATTAATTAAACAGGCACAACATGTTTTCTACCCTTTGTTTCAAGGATTTCTCATATAGAAAGTTCTACACAACTGTGCAAAAAATAATAATTGAAAAAAAATTATTTTCAAAGGAAACAAGAAAACATAAAGTAAATGCCTTATCTGACCATAACATGAATCACATGATGGTAGAAATGAATTCACATTAGTGCTACTGACAGCTCAACCAATATAGCAGTAAATAAGACATCATTCTGTAAAAGAAAATGTTTCTCAAGTAATGCTTTCTGAATTGATTCATAGCCGAATTCGTAGGAATTAGCCTCTCACCTTCATCACAAACAATACTAGAAAGATAACCAGCCACGATATACCATACACCTGTGAACCATAGAGAAAGTTTATTAATGAAAAAAAAAAATCCTGCGTTACCACTTTGAAAGAGGAAACATACATTAGAATCCTGCAGTGGTTTACATACCAGAACACTTTTGGTATGCTCTGTGATGGTCAAGTGATAAACAAGCCCATATTGATATATAAAAAATCGTAAAGCTAACAAAATCTCAGCAGCGATACCACGCTTCCCAGAATGACGAAGATGTTCTTGTTCCTGCTCCCACCAAGATTCCCAACTTTTTTCAGGGGGTACACCAATACCACCTTGGTTGCTTATCCACTTGTTCCAATCAATCCAATCATCAACTATCTTTTGCCATTCAAAACCAGAAGGATTAAAGAGGAAAGGGGCAAAAAGCCAGGTGCCCACCATGAACCACATTGATATTGTAATCAAAACATAAGCGACTGCACTTCTATATGATTGACCAAAAATTTCATAGACAATTAGAAGAATCATTAGTTCAAGTCCCTTGACAAAGTGGCTACGGGAGTAAAGGCGATAGTTCTCAGCAAACTTTTCATGAAACACCACAAACCCTCGACCTGTAGGCCTGTATTTTGCACCTCCGTGGAGTAAAGTCCTTCCATAATAATGGGTCTTTGTTCCAAGAGAGAAAGTGAAAAATACTGGTGCCAATTGTAACTGCATTAGTATGAAGTCACTTAGTGCAGTTCGGAAACCCCTTTCTAAACCAATCTCCATTAACATAGGTAGGGCCATCAGAATTCCAATTTGCACAAACGATTGAGAAGCAAGAGCCACTTGGAGAGGCTTATTGTCACGAATTGCAGGTTCTTTGCTCATTGCCTCCTCAAGTCCACTAAGAACCAGATAAAGGCGGCCATAAAGGAATACATATACAGTGAGAACAGTTATCTGGCCACAGAAATTCGAAGAAGCTTAGAAAACTAAAGGAAAATTTAAAACCTGTGAATAAAATAGCGCACAATTGGAACATACCAAGGTACTGAAGTAGGAACCAATTGTGGTAAAATAACATGACAACATTCTAAAAAAGTCAAAACGGTGCCCAAGCCTGTATAGGTCACGGCTCAATGTCTGCTCTCCATTGCCATTAGCAATTTTCGCCTCAAATTGAGAAATCTGGTTAAGGCCCACATCTCTTCCTTTCCCAACTTGTATGTATTCGTGATGAGTAACATTTCCTTCACGTAGTGTAGAATTGAAGCCTGCATTCATAGTGTCATCACAAGAGCAACAAATTAAGCCAAGACGATCAATACCTTCCTTCCCCTTCCAACTGAGAAAACAGAAAAATAGGAAAAGAAAAAAACTGGAAAGAAAGAAACCAAGAACTAGAGGGAATGAGCATACCAGCAAATATATCCTCGCTTAAGTTGATAGTCTTTGATGCTTTGCTAACACCCCCTCTTGTAAGGTGAAATAGTCTATCAAAAACATCTGGATGACCATAATGAAACCGAACCCTGAATGTGCAGAAAACAAGATAAGTAATGGAAGCACGCAAGCACAACAACAAGAAAAGAAGAAATAAATGTCCCCTAAAAGGAAAATAGTCTAATTTAGCACATTGAAATTGAACAGCCGTAGAATTTAACACAAACACAAGAAACAAAAACAAGGGGGTTCACAAGAAGAAAAATAATGAACTTTTTGACACAGCAAGATCAATCGACTTTTTATGAACCTAATTTTTAAAAAAAAAAAAAAAAAAAATTATTGTTGGCAAGCCTACAGTGGATACAAGAAATCACCACCAGCACCATCATTACTTTAAATAAAAAAAAAAAAAAAAAACAAAAACAAATATCAACTACATCAAGAGGCATTCTATTTTGCCATTTTGTGAAATTATGTTCGAAGGAATTGCTTCAATTGATATTCTGCATCATGTTATTATCTCAGATCCTTGAACAAATTTGAGAGACAGGAAGTCTATGAGGTCGTACAGTGACTACAGTCTATAGTCCCGAATTAGTTCTTTTTTCTTCTCTTTTTGCAGGCAATGTGTAAGTCCAGTTCACAAATATCTTCCGCTCTTATTTCACTCTTTAGACAAGGTAAGGAGGGTTTGTAAGGAAAAATCGCAAGGCATATATTGGTCAAAATGATTAGATGGTTAAAATCTTACCATTGACTGCCAGACACAGTAACGAAGAAAATTATGACCAAAAAAAAAAAAAATTACAAAATAAAGATGTTTACAATTTGCTTCAGAAGAAGAAATATTACTTTAAAGGATCTGCCAACAGCCTCTGACCAATGGTTACAAAGCTTGTCTCCTGATTTGACATGAACCATGCAAGAGAAGAAACACTGCACCCAACAGTGAGAAAAATAGGAAATACAATTAGGAAAAGGGGAAAAAGATGCCAATATGTTTCAAATCCAAGACTGATTAACAGCAGAAAAATACATACCTTCCAGTGAATATGTGCTCCCTAAGTCCTAGTATGGTAGGGTGCCTCACGCCATCATGCTTTTTAAGAAATTCTTGAAGCAAGTTCCTCATCTTTAAAGCTTCTTCCATATAGTTGTCCTGGATATAAGCATTTCAGTAAAGCTAACAAAAGATTGAAATATTACGTTGATGTCAGGCAGCTATGTGAAGATTATACCTGATTCATATCTATTGTCTGCAAGCCTTCACCGCGTGTGAAGATTATGGCATGATTTTGATTTTCTGGCTTTCCCTCACCCAAAATAGCAGGACCTGGAAGTTTTATTCGATATATATCCTGTGTGCGGAAATCGGGTAAGTTATTTCAAAAATCTCATTGTAGACTGACAAACATAAGCTCTTTGCCCTACTATGACCATTATAACTACAACGGTAGAACAAAATTACCTCATAGGCAAATTTCAAGCGGTTTTCATATTAAATCCCTAAATGTTAGACATACAGGCCAATCACATGTGATGTTGTGTACTTCCTTACCATTATGGTTTTACTCAATTTCACACCAAGGATCTTGGCAAACTTTGTTATTTTCACGGGATTGAGATTGCTCGCTTCTCATAGGATATTTCACTGTGCCAGTGCAATTATGTTCTGGATTTGCTCTTTGAAACTGGCCCTTTATGATGAAAAAAACTGGATCGAGCAACACACACAATAAAAACAATCTAAGGCAAAATTAGAAGACAATCACACAAGAACACAAG
>JAVXUM010000011.1:12893842-12921664 GCA_035590655.1 Pouteria glomerata | reverse complement strand
GGTTGAACTTGATTACTACCATAACATCAAGATGAAGTGTAGTGAGGATGCAGCTATTTTATTAAGGTTCATTGAAGAGGAGCGAATTTATGAGTTTTTAGCAGGTATTAACATGGAATATGATCCGGTTAGAATCCAAATCCTGGGAAAAGAAGAACTTCCCTCAAGTAGCGAAGTCTTTGCCATAATTAGAGAAGAAGAAAGGAGGAGGTCAGTTATGGTAGAATTCCCCAAACCAGAGGGATCTGCACTTTTGACCAATAATTAGGCTCGTTACCAACCAAAACAAAACAGTCATGATCCTTCAAAGAATAACAAAGATGACTTATGGTGCAATTATTGTAAGAAACCTGGACATACAAAAGAGACTTGCTAGAAAATAAAAGGCAAACCACCATTTCGCAGGAACAACAATTGGAATACCACTGGACCGAATCAACTGAATCAGAAACCATTAAATAAACAAGCAAATATGGCTGTGGCAAATGAGATAACAGATCAAAAGGATAAGCTGGAACTAAGTGCACTTAATAAGGAGGAGGTTGAGAAGATCCGAAGTTTGCTTACCACAATTGACAAACCCGTTGGCTCTTGTTCTTTGGCACATGCAGGTAATTATTATGCTCAAGCTTTCACTATTTCATTGGACAACAATCACAATGAGGCATGGGTGGTGGATTCGGGAGCTATAGATCATATGACTAATTCATCCCATCAATTCTCCACATACACCCCATGTTCAGGGCATCAGAACATTAGGATGGCAGATGGAACTTTGGCTCCTATAGCAGGAAAAGGAACCATATCAATCACTCCCACTTTCACCTTAGAATCTGTACTTCATGTTCCTAAATTGTCAATAAACTTGTTGTCTATTCCAAAATTGACAAAAGATTTAAATTGTAAGGTGGTATTCTCATTTGATAAATGTTTTTTTCCAAGAACTAGCAACGAGGAAGACGACTGGGCTTGTTAAGGAAAAGGAAGGGCTGTATTTCTTGGAAACTAGTAGTGGTAGAAAGGGAGCTCACGTACCTTCATCCCATTTGTCAGGAAAACTATCATTAAATAAATCACAAATTTGGCTTCATCATTTTAGGTTTGGACATCCATCTTTTCATGTGCTCAAGAACATGTTTCCTAAGTTATTTAAAGGAATTGATGAATCTTCTTTTCAATGTGAAACATGTTAATATGCTAAACATCAAAGATCCACTTTTTCTACAACTAATAATAGATCATTGGTTCCATTTTCTATCAGTCATACTGATGTTTGGGGTCCATCTAGAGTTGCTAGTCTTAATGGAGCTCATTGGTTTGTTATATTTATTGATGATTGCACTAGAGTCACTTGGTTATTTCTCATGAAAAACAAATCTGATGTTAGTACCATTATTCCTAATTTTTTGAACATGGTTCGAACCCAGTTTGATGCCAATGTTAAGATATTCAGGTCTGATAATGGGAAAGAATATTTCAACCAAATCTTGTCATCCATCCTGCAAAAAGAAGGAATTATACACCAATCATCTTGTATTGATACACCCCAACAAAACGGAGTAGCCGAAAGAAAAAACCGACATTTGCTTGACATAACCCGGGGCCCTATTGTTTGAAAAAAATGTTCCTAAACTTTATTGGGGAGAAGCTGCCTTAACAGCCACTTATCTTTCAAATAGGGTCACCTCACGGGTTTTACAGAATAAGACTCCCATTGAAGTTCTCTCACAATTCTTTCCTAACATTGGTATGTCTCATCCACCTCCAGCAAGAATTTTTGGGTGTGTCTCATATGTTCGCATTCACTCTCACAATCGTAGTAAGTTAGATCCAAGAGCTCTTAAGTGCATCTTTATTGGCTATCCTTCCACACAAAAAGGATATAAATGTTACCATCCTCCAACTAAGAAGATCTTTGTCACAAAAGATGTTTTACCTTTGCAGAAAATAAATCCTTTTTTGACCCATCTTCTCTTCAGGGGGAGTATTTAGGTGAAGATAAGATGATTGCCTCCTTTTTTGAAGAACCTAAACTTGTTTTTGCCCCTGGTTTTGACTCCCAACAATCTAATCTGTCAAATGTGCCTTCGGATCAGTCACAAAATCCACAATTTGTCCAGCCACAAATGCCTTCAATTCCTCCACTCCAACCAAACAATCAGCAGCCAAAACAGCCATCAAACCAGCAGCTTTCTTTACCAAATCAGCAATCTCTTCTCCCTAATACAGACCCAGAAATATCCTCTTCAAAGTCCCAGCCGCAAATGCCTTCAATTCCTCCACTCCCGCCAAACAATCAGCAGCCAAAACAGTCATCAAACCACCAGCTTTCTTTACCAAATCAACAACCTCTTCTCCCTAATATAGACCCAGATATATCCTCTTCAAAGTCTCCCATTCCAACCACAAAGCAATCAGATCAGCCACATCTTTGCCTAACTCCTGATAAAAATGAGAAAATAGGGAACCAAACTCCTAATTTACCACTGCAGGTCTATTCAAGAAGGAGACCTGATCCCGAACCAAGGCATGCTGCGTTGTCTGAATCGTTCGCTGGTAATGAAGAGGTATGTACTAATCTAGTAGATCTTGAAATTCCTATTGCTATCCAGAAAGGGACTAGGAAATGCACACAGCACTCAATTGCTAAATTTGTCTCCTTTGAGAATATTTCTTCATCCTATAGATCTTTCCTTACCAAGTTACATTCAGATAGAATACCACAAAATGTTGATGAAGCGTTACAGAATAAGGAGTGGAAGAAGGCCATGATAGAGGAAATGGAAGCCCTAAAGAAAAATGTAACTTGGGATATGATAAAATTACCAAAGGGAAGAAATTGGTGTGCTGCAAGTGGGTGTATACTATTAAATATAAAGTAGATGGTTCCTTAGAAAGGTACAAAGCAAGGCTCGTAGCTAAAGGATATACTCAAACGTATGGAGTGTATTATCAAAAGACATTTGCTCCAGTGGCCAAGATGGATACAGTTAGAATACTCCTATCTCTAGCAGTTAACTTTCAATGGCCACTACTGCAATTTGATGTAAAGAATGTTTTTTTGCATGGTGAGTTAGATGAAGAAGTTTATATGGAGGCACCACCAGGATTTAGCAACACATTCGGAAGAAGCGGCGTATACAGATTAAAGAAAGCTTTGTATGAACTAAAACAATCTCCCTGGGCATGGTTTGGAAGGTCCACTCAAGCAATGAAGAAGATGCAATTTAAACAGTCCCAAGGAGATCACACTCTCTTCACTAAAAGGTCCAAAAATGATAAAATCACTATGTTAATTGTATATGTTGATGATATCATTATAACAGATGATGACCTTGTAGAGATTAGAGAACTTAAAAGAAAATTAGCAGAGGAATTTGAATTTAAAGAATTGGAAAAACTCAAATACTTTCTGGGAATAGAGGTGGCATATTCCAAAGAAGGTATATTATTTCTCAAAAAAAGTACATCCTGGACTTATTGAAAGAAATAGGCATGCTTGAGTGTAAGCCATCTGAAATTCCTATTGAGCAGTTTCATAAACTGGGTGAAGAACCAGATGATACACTAGCAGACAGGGAGAGATATCAAAGACTCGTGGGAAGGCTAATTTATTCGTCACACACTCGTCCGAATATTGCTTATGCAGTTGGTGTGGTGAGTCAATTAATGCACTCAACAAAAGAACGACATCTAGAAACTGTCTACAGAATATTGAAGTATTTGAAAGGCACTTCAGGAAAAGGAATTCTCTACAAGAAAGGAGCATCACTTAATCTTGAAACATATACTGACGCAGATTGGGCAGGATCAATAGTGGATCGAAGATCAACTTTAGGATATTGTACCTTTTTGGGAGGAGATCTTATATCTTGGAGAAGTAAGAAACAGACAGTAGTAGCTAGATCAAGTGCAGAAGCAGAATTTCGAGCTATGGCATTGGGAATTTGTGAACTTCTCTGGTTGAAGATTATTTTGGATGATTTGGGGATCTGTTGGAAAGGAAGTATGAAGCTCTACTGTGATAATAAATCATCTATCAACATAGCTCATAATCCAGTACATCATGATCGTACTAAACACGTAGAGATCGATCGTCATTTCATCAAAGAAAAATCGGAAAGTGGAATACTATGTGTGCCCTATGTTTCAACCAAAGAGCAGCTAGCAGATGTTCTTACAAAAGGTTTACCAATTCCATCTCTTCAGAGGATTCTATACAAGCTAGGAATGAAAAACATTTACATTCCAGCTTGAGAGGGAGTGTTGGTGATTTCCAAGTCTAATTCTAGAGGTTGTGATATATTAATGCACATTCATGTATTATTGTCATTCATGTATCTTCGTATTTATGTATCTAGTTTAGGGCTGATGAATCTAGTTTAGAGGAGATGTATGTAATATGTAAAGTCTATATTCTATGTATATAAATACAAATCATAGATAACCCAATTGGGTATCAAGTCATTCAATCAATCTCTCTCCAACTTACAAATAAAATAAAAAAAGAAAGGGAAAAGGGTCAGGTCACTGGTGCAAAAACATTCATAAAATAAATTGATTTATTCTTCATAAGCTGCACACTAGGAATTACCTATTACTTATAAGATCCTCCTCTCTAAAGCTGCTGATTATTGTGTTCCACAACTGAGCAAATCTTGCGGCTTCTTTTTCTTTGTTAGATGGGATCTAAAAACATAATTAGATAATAAAATTCAAGTAATGTTCAGGTTTTCTTGGAACTACCAAAACAGGAATCCACCAAAAGCAGCAGAAAAGTTGAGAGTAGCAAAAGGATAACCTCAGCAAAGTTCCTAGAAAAAGTGGCCTTCAGTCCTTTCTTTTTTACTGGCAAACTCTTATCCTCTGGAATTAAACAGGAATTAAAAGCACCAGGCAATGAATTAAACCTGGACCTTAGCATTCCCAAGGTTCGAATCTGGAAGCAATAAAAGTTAGAGAATGACTATGATGAAGCAATGATGTTTAGGTAAATAAACTCAGAGAAACCAAATACATCAGAAAGTTTCATATCAACAAAGAACAATAAAGAGACTTTAGAAGTATCCAACTTCCGCTAGGACACTAAATCACACTTGCAAAAATGCATAGGTGTTGCTCAATATTCTGCAAACATTCAACAACATTCATGCCCAAAGTCAACATATGGACATGTAACATAGCAAATATTACAAAGGTCTATGGTTACACATTATGAACAAGGATATAAGATCATATCTATGGTTACAC
This sequence comes from Pouteria glomerata, assembly GCA_035590655.1. NCBI lineage: Eukaryota > Viridiplantae > Streptophyta > Magnoliopsida > Ericales > Sapotaceae > Pouteria > Pouteria glomerata. The sequence continues at coordinate 12,916,414 of JAVXUM010000011.1, read as the reverse complement.
ATTATGAACAAGGATATAAGATCATACTCCAGACCAACATACTGGAAATGTAGCTAAAATCTTAAATGTCGAAGTACCTTCGGATATATGCTTCTAATTTTTAGATGTTGTGATACACATATTGAGGTACATCAGGAAGGCACCAAATCGAGGCTTAATTAATAAGAGCCACGGACATACTTTGATTCAAGATTACATAGATGTAGACGAGGCAGAATCACCAATTGAGAAGTGATCAACCACCGAATAGCATGGTTTTGTGGGTGGCAACTTGGTGTTTTAAAAAAGTAGAAGGAAACGGTAATAGTACGCTCTAGTGTATAATCTTAGTATCAAGCTATGACTAATACCACATATGAATGAATATTTCTTGGAGAATTGGGGTTTCAACACACTCAGCCTATGAAATTAATGTGCGATAATCAGGCAGTTATTCACATTACATCTACATGGAATTTTATTAGATGAGTAGACATATTGAGGTGGTTGCTATTTTACTTGAGAAAAACTTTTATAAAATGTCGTACAGACTACTCATATCAACTCTGAGGATCAATTGACATATTTAGGGGGTGTTTGGTATAACGAAAAATAAAAACGTGGTTTGAATGATATTTGGACATTTGGTGGCAAACTACGTTTTTCAGAGATGAATAATGAAAGATATTGACTTTTGCAGATAAATTCGTCAGAACAGTTTTGAAACCTCTTCAAAATATATTGACAATGAGTCCTGTTTGGTAGCTTGGATGACGGTGGTCACATTAAAAAAAAAATTTACAGCTATTTTATTAATCGAACTCAAGTTATGCAACTTTTTCTAAAATTGTAATAGGTGTAAATGTATAAAAAGTAGTAAAGAATTTTAGAGTTTTTCAGAATTTTTCAGAGTTTTTTAGCATTTTTCAGCGCGCCAAACGGCCCCTTATTCACAAAACCTTTGGGAGGATTTTACAGTCCAGTTTATTTGTAGCAAGCGAGGAACATGTCATATATATGCTACAGTTTGAGGTAAAGTGTTAGAATCAAGAAATATAATATTTTGCAGAATCCCGTATATTATGCAATATACTAATACCTTGTAGCATCCTAGATTAGGAAATATCCTAATATGTGTAATTGTTTTATACTATAAAATGAAGACCAAGCAACCCAATTGGGCACACTCATAATTTCATACAACTCGATACAGTAGCCACCTAGCATCGTCAAGTAATAATCCCTAGGTTCTTTATTTATGATTTAAAAGTAGAGAATAGTTAAAGGACATTTATAATAAATTTTCTTTTTTAGACATACTATGCCACTCTATGTGATCAAGGTGTTACGAAGCTTTTAACCATAATTGATTAATCCACACTAAGCCACCTATGGTCCGTCCTATTGGAGAATGAGCAAATCTCAGCGTTTAATTGTTCATCAAGTAGACATACTATGCCACTCCTAGGCAATCAAAGTCTCACGAAACTTTTAACCATGATTGATTAATCCATACCAAGCCACCGATGGTCCGTTCTATTGGAGAATGAGAAGATTTCAGAGTTCAATTTTTCATCAAGTAGCCTTGTATTTCTGATAAGGAGTATACTCGAATGAAGAAAACCTTAGAGCATATGATCTATTGGAGAATGAGAAGATTTCAGAGTTCAATTGTTCATCAAGTAGCCTTGCATTTCTGATAAGGAGTATACTCGAATGAAGACAACCTTAGACCATAGATCTCAAAATTATACGGGGAATTACAACTCTCAGGACTCATAACCATACTTGAAAGAGCAAAAACCTAAAGAACTTAAGAAGAACGTGGCTAAAATACTAAAAGAGAGAAAAAAAAAAATCAAGTAAAACACACATTGTACTCAAGTGTGTTATCTCTGTCTACAAACTCTTATTTAGAAAAAAGGTCAAAAAGCTATATAAAATTGTGTACTCATTCATAACCATACACAGGAAGCAGAAATGATATGAGGAGCTCAAATATGCACCTCAAGGAGTTCAAACAAGTGTAGGCAAACATTTTTCTATGGAAATATGCAATTGACCCAAAAGCTTAAACTATAAAGAAATGAGTCTAAGAATGTATATCAAGCTAAATTAACATTTCCTCTCACATGAGCACCAATCGAAACAGAAGAGTGTGCAAGAATATAATAAGAAACAAATAAGATTCAAGATTTATACGCAAAACCTCCTGGAACCAAACTCCGACACCATATTAAGTCACCAATTGTTCCAAAAGCTTACACTAATAGAAAATGAACCAAACAATGTATATCAAGCTAACATAATATGACCTCCCAATGGGGCAAAAAAAAGGGGTAATTGTTTTTCTTTCCATTCCAAAGTTCAGAATTGCAACTTACTTTTTCTTTACCTTCTATTTTTTTTTTTTTTCCCTCTTCAGCAAAGGGAAAATGCTAAATCATGAAATAGAGAAACACATCAAAGAATAGGTTGCAGTTAGATTGAGGCTAGAAAGCTAAGTTATACTCTATCTGCTAATTCAAGTTATTGGTGATTTTAAAAACAAAAAAAAAGGAAAAGAAAAAAGAAAGAAACGACTTTACAACTGTAATATTTTGAAAAGATTCTACAGTGACTAACACGAATTAACAGGCAAGATGAGAACAAAATACACGTCACTAATTTTCAGCCCATACATAATGAGAAAATCTGCATTCTCCCGTACTAACAGACTTAACTGATCATGGACTTGGCATCATCCCTAGGTCGCAATGCATTAGGTTGGAAGGTAGAACACCCCCCCCCCAGGGGGGCGGGGTCCCACAAAAAATAATAGACCACTTTTTACTAGCTAATGCTTTATGACGAGGTAACTCAAAGACAAGGTTTTCAGTTACAAATGGTAGCACAAGTTACACTGATTCTCACAAAATCTTAAGCAAATAGGAAATGAGCCCAAAAACGTATATCAAGTTATCCAAGATTCTCTCTCCCATCTTCCACAGGAATTGGAGAAGAAAAACTAAACCAAACAAGATGTACCAATAGAAACAACGCCGAAATTAAACAATCAAATAGAGATATAAACCCAAGACCTACTAGAATCAAAGCTCTAATACCATATTAAGTAATTGCTTATCATAAAAATCCTTAATCTATTAGAAAAAAAGGCCGGACAGTGTATGTCTTGAACTGCTCCATTCCATCTTGCATGTGGATGACAGATACAAAATGAACAAAACAAAATGCCTTGACCAAAAATGGCGCAAAGTTCCATTTGCATAAATATACCATTAAGCTATCTAGCAGCACAAAATGTCCAATTAGAATGAAGAAAATAAGTTCCACTCACCTCTCCAAGACGACGAAATGCACCATAGAGGCCTCCAAATAACGTGGAGAATATAGCATACCATATCTGGACATCCATAAAATAGACCTAGAAATAATCGATGAATTAGATCTTCCATCTAGAATGGGCCAAATGTGGGAGGGGAAAAAAACGAGGGTAAATGTTGAAACAAGTTTGACTCGTACGAGAATAACCGGAGCCCAAAGAGCAATCACAACACCAATATTATTGCTTGCTGCAAAAGAAGAAGACCACGTAACAGACTGATTCATGAATAAATAAAATAATATATTCAGTGCCATCCATTCAGGTTTGTTACCTCTTGGAAAAAATTCATGCCACTGATAGTTCCTTATGTGAATGCTCATGATAGATTCTGTTGGACCCACAAGAGGCTTTATCTGCAATGAAAGAATGATCAAAACAAGTTACAAAAAAATTGGCAAAATTCTGTGAAAAACTCACAATAGATTTTACTAGAACACAAGGATCAGATTAACACAATATATCATTTTTCTAATATCAATTAGTGAGCATCCATGCACATATGCACTTAAATTATACAGAGCAGAACGTGAAAGTAAAGCATTAACAAAAGATTCAAGAGGGGAAATGAAAAAGATAGAAGTTGAAATTGGTATGTTCAAACCAAGGGGAATTGCCTTTTAATTATGTGTGTTGTCGGACTGATGGTTGGTTATCCAAGGGGTCCTTTGTCTATTGGGTTGCTTAAGAAGACACTTAGGCTGCCTTAGTAGTTGCATATTAAAGTTAAAAGAGTCGAGGCCTTGGCCTCATGCATGAAGAATTTGAAGCTAATTCACCGAATCCATTCAGGAGAAAAGATTTATCTGTAACCCAGTATCATTTTTCGAAAGGACAACCTCACTTTCTCGAAATCATCATTAGAAAAAATGTCTACAAAATCTGGGACTTTAATAACAATTGTGACTAACACATGCTAAGACATTTCCACAAATCTGCCCAAAATATCTTGAAGTCGGCTTTGGCAAAAAAGACTTTGAAATCTCATTGTCAAAGACATTTTCACCCGAAAAATGCAGAATTCACTCACAAATAAAAAATAAAAAATTCATGCAGATCTTGAAGTCATTATTATTAGTAAAAATGACTTTAAAGTTTCACTTAAAAAAAAAAAAAAGATTCACTATATGAAAAAATGCATGCAACTAATATTGCCCAAAATTTATCTTACATTCATGTAAACAAATAATCCTTCCTAAGAAAAAATGACCCTCTTAAAAAATTTCATTATGTGAAATAAATAATAAAAAAGCATTATCCCATCTAAATTCATGATCAGAGTCATGAGTGATGATTTTAGTCCGCTGGGAAAAAACAATTGCCCTTCCAAAACAATGTCCCTCCAAAGAAAAAGCTTGTGAAAAAAAAAAAATCATAAAAATATTGTCCTTCTTAAAAACAAATTCATCGTAACCAAACGAAACCAAACATTTTCCCACTAAGTGGAGTCGGCTTTATGGATTTGACGACGTAAATCAAATCTGTCAATCAAATCTGTTTAGGGACGTGTCCTCCGTTAGATGCACGTAGGCAAGATCATGTTTAATAGTTTCTTTCCAACTCTTAGGTCTCTCTCTCCCTCTCCTACTCCCAACAATCTCCATACTTTCACACCTTTTAATAGGTATCTCCGTTAGACGCCTTCTAACATAACCCAACCATTTTAATCGATTTTCTCTTATTTTATCTTTAACCGGTGCTATTCTTACTTTGCCTCTAATCTCCTCGTTCCTAATTCTATCTCTTCTTGTGATCCCGCACATCCATCTTAGTATTTTCATCTCCGCAACTACCATCTTCTGAACATAATTATACTTTACTGCCTAACACTCTGATTTATATGACAACACTAGTCTTACCACCACCTTATAATACTTTTCTTTAACTATGAGGAAGACTTTTCGATCACACAAGACCCCTGAAACACTCCTCCATTTGGTCCATCCGGCCTGAATCATATGACTTACGTCAGTATCAATTCCTCTATCCTGTTGTACTATAAATCCCAGGTATCTAAAGTTTTCTTTCTCTATAATCTTTTGAGTGCCCAAACTTACTTTTATACTACCAGTTATCCTACTTTGACTAAGCTTGCATTTCAGATATTTCTTCCTACATCAATTCAAACTCAACCTTTTTGTCTCTAACGTTTCCCGCCACAATTCTAACTTAACATTCACTCCTTCTCTCGTCTCATCTGCTAAAATAATATCATCTGCAAATAACATACACCACAGCACCTCATCCTAAAATACAAAAGAAAAAATATCCTTCCTAAATTTGATCTTTAGGAATGATGATTTTAGCATGCAGGAATGATGAGGTTGGATACCTCATTTTGGGGAGAAAGAACAAAATTGGCAGGGGTAGTTTGGTTAGAGGGTATTACAAATTGGATTTATAAAGGAGAATGGTTGGCTTCCTACCCACGACCATGGGAAGGCGGAGTTAATGAAGGGTCATTCTCATGGCCTAGGGGGCCCCAAAGAATCTTAGTTATGGCGGACAACAATATTCCCAAAGCAGGCTTGTGCTGACAGTGGCGCGATTAGGATTGAAGGGGAAGGTGACATAAAGCTGCGCTAGAGGGCCATGAGGGCCTCCATCATAGGCTCCTAAGTAGGTTGTATGGCCATTTGAGATTATTCGAATGCCAGCAATTGTTCTTTAAGAACACGAACCAAGTCTATCATGGCCATAGTGGGTGTTCTCTCCTTTGCTTCTCTCCCAACTTGAGGTGTATTATCCCATTATGTTCTGTAGTAATAGGCAATACTTCTTTTGGATTTCAAGCCATAGAAACACGATTAACACTCTTCCCTAGTGAAGCATGTTATGTGTGATCATACCTGAAAAAGATGATCTAATTGTCTAAGAACAATGCTAAGCATTGTCTATGGCTAATTTACTAGTTGAAAATAAGAACATGTAACTAGAGAATAGGGAAAATGGTTAATTGATCTTCACCACATCATTAATCTTATATATATACTGTTAATGCCAATTACCTATCCAAAAATACATGATACGTTTCTAATAATTCAGATCATAATTAACAGCTAATTAAAGATAAATATAGAAACAAATAATAGTGAAATTGAAACACACAAATCAAACAAGCCCAGCTTGGCAAACAGATGCTGGAAAGAGACTCGAGACAAAGGCTTAGTAAGAATGTCACCCAACCATACTCTGAGCGCACATACGGCATGCAAAGATCACCCCTCATCAAAAGATCCTGAATAAAGTGACAGTCAACTTTAATATATTTTGTGTGTTCATGAAAAACAAAATTGTTAGCAATGAAGATAGTAGATTGGTTATCGCAAAACATAGACATCGACTAAGGAACCTGAAGATTTTCAGAGAAAAGTATTTTATTTCTCCCATCTTGAATATGATTTACAATTGTGTGTATTTATACAAAGGAATGAATCCTAACTAGGAAAGTATTTACAATTAAGAAAGACTACAATCTAGGCTACAATCAAGGCCTAAATATTCCTATACCATAAATACTAGTCAACAAAACCTTTATACCAAAGTCATGATGGAGTGAGTGAACCCTAAGTATCTTTAATGCCGTATAAGCCATGGCACGAAATTCAGCTTCGACACTAGAACGGGCAATAACATTTTGCTTTTTGCTCCACCAAGTGACAAGATTGTCATCAATAAGGTCCAATAACCAGAGACAGAGTAACGATCAGTGTGACTTCTAGCCCAATCAGTATCACTATGACCAATCACCGAAAGAGATGAAGTTCAATATATCAAACCATGACTAGGGGCGCCTTTCAAGTAATGTTAAGATACGACACAAAGCCTCAAAGTGTGATGAATAGGGATCATGCATAAATTGACTGACAACACCCACAGCATATGTAATATCATGATGAGTGACTGTATGATAGAACAATTTGCCAACCAAGTGTCAATAACAACCAACATCAAAGAAAGGTTTACGATTAGTAGCATCAAGTTTGACAGATATATCCATAAGAGTATCAGCGAGGCGAGAACCTAATAAACCAATTTCAAATAGAAGATCCAACACAAACTTGCGCTATGAAAGAGTAAGTCCTACACGAGTCCTACACGAGATTGTACTATTTCTATGCCAAGGAGATAGCGAAGAGCACCCAAATTTTTAGTGTGAAAATGTTGACTTAAATGAGACTTCAAATCAACAGCACCAGATATGTTATCCCCAGAGATAATGATGTTGTCAACATACACAATCAAAATAATGGAACTAGAACAAGATAGCTAAGTGAAACAAAATGATCTGAAGTAGAACGCTTCAAATCATAATTTAGCAAAACATTACTAAAACGATCAAACCAGGAATGGGGAGATTGTTTCAAACCATAAAAGGCACGACGTAATTTGCAAACTAAGTGTTCACCCTTGGGAATAACATAACCAGGAGATTGCTCCATGTAAATCTCCTCTTCAAGCTCACCCTGGAGAAAGGCGTTTTTAATGTCTAGCTAGTAAAGAGGCCAAAAGTGACTCATAGCTACGGCCAAGAGTATGCGACAAAAATTCAAACGAGCAACTGGTGAAAAGTCTCCAAATAATCAACTCCGCAAGTCTGAGTAGAACTTTTAGCGACAAGGCATGCTTTGAATCTCTTAACATAACCATCTGGAAGATATTTCACATTAGAAATCCAACAAAATCCCATTATTTGCTTTTCAAAGGGTAATGGTGCCAGTTCCAAAATATGATTCTGTTAAAGTGCTTGCATCTCCTCATCCATAGCATACTACCATCCAGGCTATGTTAATCGAACTCGGGTGTGAGTGTCAGACCTGAATATATATTTAAATGTTAGATTCGCCTTATATCTATATTTTAGGATACGGGGACTTAACTTAAAAAGTGTCCAAACTATGTGAATGGGTAGGAGGATATGACACATAAAACAATATTACATCTTCGAGTGTATGTGAAAACATAAAAGTTTAAGAATAAGGCTTATCTAAGAAGCACAACTAAGATTATTGTGCATCTAAATAGAAATAAATAAATTAGTTTCTCATTAACATAAATAAAATTTTAATTTTTAATAATAAATGAAAGAGAAAGTAAATAAATTATTTTTACTCTTTTGTTATGATAGATTGTTTTTATTTTTTAAAAATAAGGATACCTTCATTCTCATAATTATTAAATCATTTATACTTGTATGTATTACATAATGACCATAAATCATAGTTACATGAAATTCAGATGATTTTTTTTCAAGAAAAAACTATTGAAATAATTATAATTATTTACGAGGCTAGTTTGGTGTAGCCTAGTGACTCTCTATATATATTTAATTGTTAGAAGAGCAGAAGTCTGTGACTTTCGATAATTAATACACAAATGGAAGAACAAAAGTCATATTAGTGTAATAAATTTTTCTTGCTTGGGACATGTGACTTGTATGCGATACAAGTATAGAGAAGACAAAAGAATAAAGCCAACTTAATCTTTATTTAATCAATAAGTTTTAAATTAAAACATCAATAACTCGTTTTTCCCATTTGAAACTAAACGTCTTCCAAGCTTTGCTTTGCTTAACAATGGCGGAATAAAAAACCAACTCGTTTCAGGTGAAGCATAGCTGTGTCCGAGATATAAACTCTGCGTCGGACACAAATCTTATACAAGCACCCAACTCATGTCACGTCAACACGGATACTCCCACCCAAAGTGGCGAATCCGAGTAACACAGCATCCAGGAGAAGATAATGCAGCATGGAATGAGATTGGAAAAAAAACACAGGATAAAGCACAAACAAAAGAATGCAAACAAGGAGAAGTACGATGATATAAGAAACAAATTTGGCAATGAAATGTTGAGTGCAAGTATGCCTTCCTCTACGTAAAGCAATGGATAGATCATCGACAGAGGTAGAAGGAGCAGGGATTGGATCTATAGACAAATTGGACGAATTGAATGGGCAACAAGAAACAACTGGCCTCTCATGAGTCCGCTAGTACACTTGCAAGAGAACAACCTGACTGTTTTGATTTTGCTAATATTCTTGCAAAAAAGAATGAGAAAGAGATAAAGTAGGACTAGTTTCTCCGTGACCAATCTCCCCCTCACAAGAATAAGGATATGACTCCCTTGAGTGCTAAAAATAAGGTCATGAGATAATTGAGTCTCAAACGTAAAGAAGAAGGCAGTGGATCTAAAAAAAGTAATATCAGCACTCACAAAATACCGAGAAGAAGATGGGCGATAACAACGGTATCCATTCTGTGTATGAGAATACCCTAGAAAAATGCATTTTTGAGAATGAAGAGACAACTTATCTAAGTTATGATAAAAAATATGAACAAAAGCAACACAACCAAAAACTTGAGGAGTAAGAGGAAAGGGGTTACGAGCAAGATACAAAATAGAAAATGAAGACTTGTTACCGAATATGACAGATGACATACGATTAATAAGAAAACAGAAAGTAAGGATGGCATCCCCCCAAAAAATGTTTTGACACTTGCATATTGAACATCATAATATGAGCAACATCAAGTAAATGCCGATATTTACACTCGGTAACATCATTTTGTTGTGAGGTATGAATACAAGCGATCTAGTGAATAATATCCCAAGCAGTACAAAAAGAAACCATAACAAATTGTATGTATTCCAAAGCATTATCGGAGCGAAAAATTTTGATACATTTACCAAATTAAATAAAAATCTCATTATGAAAGTGAGTCACAATATTAGGTAAGTCAGATCGTTGTTCAATCAAAAATAACAAAGTCATAAGAGAATGTTCATCAACAAAAATGACGAAGTATTGATACACTAGTAATATAAGGAGGTCCCCATATGTCTTTATGGACTAAATCAAAAAATTTTGTTTGATGACTGACATCATAACTAGAAAAAAACTATGATGATGCTTACCAAGTTGGCAAACCTCACATTCTAGGCTCGATACATGACTCAAATGGAAAATAACAAACTTCAGTTTATTTAAAGACAGATGCCTAAGGCGAAAATGACACGGAAGAGGAGAAATTGTAGTACACAAAACAAAAGAAGTTGTGGTGGAAAAGCTAGTAGGATCCAGGGAGTAAAGCCTGCCGTTCTCATACCTCAAACCAATCATCTTCTTCCTCTTGAGGTCCTAAAACACATGGGTAGTTGGAGAAAATGTTACAGAATAATATAGAAATTTACTCAACTGACTAACAGATAATAAATTGAAGGGAAAGTTAGGGACATAAAAGCTATCAGGCAAATGGATTGAAAGATGAGGAGAAAGAACTACTTGTCTTGTACAGGATGAGATGATCCATCAGCTAAAACAACATGATGATTAACAGAATTTAAATGAAAGCAAAAAGAAGATTTACCAAAAATATGACAGCTTGCTCCAGAATCAATGACCAAGCGAGGAGTGGACACAGTACAAGACATATTACTTGAATTTGCTAATTTAGTAGTAGAAGTAGAGAAATGAGATGTTCAAAGCGTTTGCAATAGTTCACAAAGCTAGGTGATAAGGCCATTGTGAGCATTGTGAGTACTAGATACTAACGATTCTGCAACAACTAGCATAGATTGAGAGGATGCCAAAGCCATCTGACACATGGTTAACTTAATTCGGCTGTCTATACTTAACCCAGTAATATGGTTTCGTGTGATTGGTACGGCCACAATGAGTACATTTCCGATATCCTCGCCCCGGAGAAGAGCGACCATTACGAGTTGAACTCTAAGAAGAAAGAACCCCATGTCCTCGCGCATTACCACGAGAAGTATCATTAGGGATCAAGGCAAAAGTTTCTGAAGTAGAAGTTTGAGCAAGTGAATGATGGTCTAAGGATGATCGCAACAGGCGAGAGCAAGCATTTGTAGTGGTAGGCAATGTCTCACTTGCAATGATTTGATCTTTGAAACCACGTAGATCTGAATCAAGTCCAAAAAGAAGAGAAGTAATCATAAAATCTTCCCAGTGCCTTTTTTGCTGCTCAATAACTGTAGAAAAGGGTCGATGCTACAACAACTGATCCCATAGGTTTTTCAAAGCACTGCAACATTCGGAAAGAGAATGACCAGCTTGTTTGGTTGTGAAGATCTACTCAAATAATTCAAAGACTCGTAAAACATTACTGCATTGTGAGAACGAGAAAGCAAGAGAATGCCAATTTTTTTTAGAATATTCACAGAATTCTACTATAGTAGCAATGTGAGGTACAAGACTATACCACAACCATTCTATAACAACAGAATCCTCACTAAACCAATCATCATACATACTATCATCTGGTTTGGGTGGGAGGTTGGTAAGAAATTTTAATTTCTTTTTCTGACAAAGAAATACTCACTGCATGAGCCCAAACTAAATAATTTAGACCACTCAATCTTTTAGAAGTACTAGAACGAGGAATATCCTCATCTTTAACCAATATTGATTTTAGTTCACCAACAGTCACTTTATTTTCAGCCATGTGATCAATAAGACAAAACAAAGAACAATAAAATACCAATTAATCAATCTAAGACTGATCTAAGATGTCACAGCAAGCACGACAAAATCCTCGATTTGAGGGATTATCAATAAGGAACAAAAGGTCAATAGCAAGAGCTCCACGCCATAGAACTGATGGTACGACGCTTCACGCGGCGATGTCGATACAGTCAACGACAAAGGCTTCATGCGACAAACTCGACAACACGGCAAGGGCACATAGCAATGTTGATGGAGAGACAAATATCAGCGATAGCAATGTTGATGGAGAGACAAATATCAGCGACAAACTCACGAACGATGGGCATCAACAATAGTGATCCAAACAAGAAGAAAAGCATCACGCTAGTGGATTCATATGCAAAGGATAATCCAAACAAAGAGATAGGCATCGACGATCGATCCTCGACCGATGGATTAGCAACATCGATCGAGCTACTGACTAGGGTCTCAACAAGCATCAGCAACGTCCAAACAAGTTCCACAACACTCATCGGATGTCAACGGCCACAATGGTCAACAAGTTTAGGGTTCTCTCTCTCTCTCTCTCTCTCTCTCTCTCTCTCTCTCTCTCGAGATGGCTCTGATGCCAAGTTGAAAATAAGAATATGGAACTAGAGAATAGGGAAAAGGGCCAATCAATCTTCATGAGCCATCAACCTCGTATATATACTGTTAATGCCAATTGGCTATCTAAAAATACATGATATGTTTCCAGTAATTCATATTCTAATTAATAGCCAATTAAAGATAAATATAGAAACAAATAATAGTGAAATCTCCTAATTCTAACATAACCAAATACTGGTGGGGTAACCAAGGAGGTCCAGAGCGAGCGAGCGAGATAGAGAGAGAGAGATTGTAGAGGGGGTAATTCTAATGGTAATATTGATAATAATCTCTTTTGAGGAGGAGATGGTTATGAATATGTAAGATAGGAGCCCTTAGGACATGGTTCAAGGCACTATATCCATCTAGCAGGGAGGTTTGTGCTGCCTTACATGGTAATGATACCTCCGAGAGATCTCTTTCTAAATTGATCGAGAGAGAATTGACGAATCTCTTGGTTCTAGCCATCAAACCATTAGCCCCCCAATAATCTTGCCAAGCAAATGAATAAGTCCCCTGTCGGGGAAATCTCTAGAACCTCCTCTAGGATTAAAAGGAGGAGGATCGACACTCCCATCAAGGAATGTTCGCGCCAAGATTTCACCTCGAGAACTCGCTATGAGTTTCTCCTTTGGTCTTCCCATAGTCATATGGCACAACAGATCCTTCCTAGTCTTAGCACGGCGTGGGACTTGCTAACATGGCCCAGGTACCCACAAGGAGGTAAAACAGTTGATACTCCTTTGGATACTGACACTAAACTTCTACCCAATGAAGGCAAGTCATAGGAAGATATGACAGATTGGAAGGCAAGTTGACATATTTGGCAATGTTATAACACCATTCGTACAAGCTCAGAAAACCCACCAACAGTTGAGAAAGGGATGGAGAAAAGGGTTACAAAATCAGAAGTAGGGAGAAAAGCTTTATAGAGAACTCTGTGCACAGGTTAAGTGAAAGGGACGAAAGCCATTTACCAGCCTTTGCATACCATCAATCTAGATCACTCAAATTGGAGACAACTGAACAATTGAGATCGAGTAATTGTGGGCCATCAAATTGCTTGGTATGTTGATGAAGTGGGCGGCCCAAACCATACCTTAGGTTTGCCCAATTATATTCGACCAACAGCTGAGGAGGGAGTGACGGTAGGTATAAGCATCTTAAATGGACAAGCCAAAATGTCAGGTGAGCATGCGAAGAGAACAGAGCAAGTGGAAGGCAAGTGGGAAGATACAACGACCTTCTCAAAGGGGCATTCTTGCTAATCCAACTAAAGACACAAGGCAACGTGGCCCTCCACTCAGTTGGACAAATAAAGGCAAACTTGGGCTTCACTAATCCAGCCCACTTCAAAATTTATTAAGCTTGATCATTCGGCCTAAACCCTTAAGTTCAATTGTTCATATGAAGAAAGAATACAAAACTAGCAGACCCAATTCTGAAAGCCCAACTAGCGATGAAACTGGGTCAGGTCGACCCGCGACCCACCCCACCTTGCTCCGAAACTTGGCCCGACCCCTCCAGTCTGCCCCAGGCCATTTTTTCGTATGCCCCACCCGCTCCCGCCCCTTGATGCTCGAGTCAGGACTTGGGTCACTCTAGCCCGACCCGAGGCCCGCCCCGCCCAGCTTGCTAGTGCACCCCTTCGCCCGCGTGACTTTGTCACTGTTAGGGGAGGGGGGGAATTTAAATTTTTTTTCTTTTTTTTCCTTCTTTTGACCATTGCCAACTTTTTTTTTTAAATTCTTTCCATCCGTTGGGGCTAGCCGTTTGCACCTCCAACAGTTAAAAAAATTTAAAATTAATTACAAAAAAGCCCCAAAAAAATTACAAAACCCCAACACATTCATTCAAAAATCACAAAAACTCCAACTCTCACCTCCCAAATTTCTATACTATCAAGCTGACAACTCTCAAGTGTATTCTTCAATTGTACTCAAATGCAAACATTTCTGTCAAATTTGAAGGCAAGATTGAAAGATCAAGTGTTTCAAAACTTCAAATTATTATAAGTTAGTACTTTATTTTTTTTTAATTTGCATACATAAAATTTTTTTAATTTGCATACTTTAATTTTTTCCATCAAATTATTTTTTCCAAATCGATCCTAGAGACTCCCATTTTTTGATTTGGAGGATGGCAAATCAATATCTTCTTCCCCCCCCCCCCCAAAAAAGCAATTTGCAACACCAACACTAACACCTACTAGCACAACTGCCGCCATTGGTGCATCATCATCGTGGCATGGCCAACAGCGTGCGTATTCAAAAACATGGGACTTTTTTACTAGAATTCCACACGATGATAGAATGCATAAGGCCAAATGCAATATTTGTGGAGATTTATTAAATGATAGGACTACTTCTGAAACTTGTCACTTAAAAATGCATTTAAATAGAAAGTACCGACACGATCTCCGTATTAATTCTATAATTGATCAATTTTTTTTACATGCTAGACAAACTCAATTAAGTAATGAAGGGAGTAATTTAAATATTTTTTTCTTATGATCCCACAAGAACACAATAATTTAATTAGATTTATTGTTAAAAATGAACAACCTTTCACAATGAGTGAAAATCAAAATTTTGAAAAAATTTATTCGGGATAGTTTTACACCACAATATCATGTTATTTCAAGAAATACTTCAACAAATCATGCTTTACGAGATTTTAAAACAAAAAAGGATAAAAACCTATTTTGTAAATTTTTAAAGGAAATGATTGTTTGACTTCCGATGTGTTTACGTCTTGCCAAGATATTGAATATATTTGTATAACTGCACATTACATTGACAAAAATTAAAAATTAAATAAAAGCATTATCTCGTTTAAATTAGTTGAATGACGCTACATTGGATTGAACAATGGGAAAGTTATTTTTAATGAACTTGCATCAGGAGGATTATGTACGAAAATATTTTTTTATGACTTTAGATAATGCTTCCTATAATGATGTTTGTTTTAATTACTTATCTAATGCTTTGCTCCAAAGGGTGCATTATTTCATAGGAGTTTTTGTGCCCATATACTTAATTGAATTGTAAAAGATGGATTGGAGATTTATGAATTCTCTATTGTTAAAATAAAACAAGTTGTAGTTTCTATAAACAGTTCTCCAAAACGAATTCATTTATTTGCCGGTATATGCAGTCAAATAGGTTTAAAACCTAAAAAATTACCTACGAAAATTAATATAAGACGGAATTCAACCTATTTTATATTAAAAGTTGCTATTAAATATCAAAAAGTAATTGATTTATTTATTTTAAATAATCAAGCTATTGGTTTCAAATCCATAAGGAAATCCGACTGAGTATTGTGCTGGCTATCGGCTACTTAGCACAACTCTCCTCTTTTATCTAGGCTTGGGACCGGCTATGTAAAAGAAAGTATTATAAGGTAGTGGTAAGACCAGCATTGTTATATGGATCAAAGTGTTGGGCAGTAAAATATAATCATGTTTAGAAGATGACAGTTGCTAAGATGAATGTGTGAGATCAAAAGGACAGATAGGATTAGAAATGAGGAGTTTAGAGCCAAAGTAAGAGTAGCACCGATTGAAGATAAAATGAGAAAAAATCGATTAAGATGGTTCTACCATGTTAGAAAGCATCCAACGAACATATCTGTTAAAAGGTGTGAAAGTATGGAAATTGACAGGAGTAGAAGTAGGAGAGGGAGAAAGAGACCCAAGAGCAATTGAAAAGAAAATATTAAACATGACCTTACCTAAATGGATCTAACGGAAAATATGACGCTAAACAGATTTTATTGACATCATCAAATTCATATAACTGACCCCACCTAATAGAAAAAGGCTTGGTTTGGTTTTGTTTGGTTTAGTTTAATCAAGCTATTGGTTTACCAATTATTAAGCCCATTGATTGGGCAAATACAATTTTTTATAAAAGCTTGTTACATGTTTTTGATATTACCACTAAAATACTTTGTGGAATTTATTATCCTACCTCTTCTATTGTTGTTCATCAATTGGGGGTAATTAATGAAATTTTCAAAAAATATATTGTCCAAGAATATTACACTGAGATAGTTGTTACAATGATAGAAAAATTTAATAAATATTTTAATCCACTTCCTATGTATTTTAGTTTTGGCATTATTTTAGATCCTAGATATAAAGAAGATCATTTTTTTCAATTGTTAGAGATGATATATGGCTCTAAAAGTGCTCAGGAACAATTAAATAATATTAAAGAGCAAATGCAAGTTGTAATGGGTTGATATGATACTAATGGTACACCTGCCCAAACGACCACCGCCACAATGACATCCTCTCACCGTAACTTTGGCAATATTTCCCTTTGGAGAAGAATGAAATCTGGATGGACAGATTCATCAACAAGTGGCAGCTCATCTTCATATGACCTGCAACATTATCTGGGTACACCTTCGATAGAACATGAAGACAACTTCAATCTTTTAGAGTGATGGAAGGAACAACAGTCTAAGTTTCCAATTCTTCTAGCTTTAGCCCGTGATATCCTTACATTTTCAGTTTCTACCGTAGCAGTCAAGTAAGCGTTTAGTGCAAGTAAACACATTATTAATCAATTCAGGAGCCAATTGGCCCCTTAGACCATAGAGACTTTAATGTGTTTGCGAGATTAGTATCTTGCCGAAAAAGACGAAACCGAGGGAAAAAGAGCAACATGCCCTTGATTTCGATCCAATGTATTTAGGTGAAAAAAAATGCACTAGTGAATTTAGTAATGAATGAGAATGATGTATAAATAGATTAATATTTGCAAATAATAGTCAATCTTATAGGTGCCAAATTAGTTAAGATGTATAAGACCCGAGGCGATGTGCCTATTTATTACTCCATCATTTTTTTTATTTACAATTCTAAATTTGCAATTTGAAATTAATGTTAATAATGTAACTGTTTGTTGTTTAATAAATTTTATTTTTTGTCAATAATTATTTTAATGTGTTTGTTTGAGTTTTATTTTGTATTTTATTTAGTTTATAAAAAATAAAAAATACTAAAAAACAGACTGGGTCAACTGAGACGTGTCAAGGGCGAGAATTGGTGACCCTGCCCGGACCCAACCCGAATAGTCAAAGGGCAACAAGGGCACACCTTGAGTCGGGTCGACCCTGGGTCAAGGGGTGCTCAAGCCTAACCTGACCCAACCCGACTTGACCCGTTTACGCTCCTAAGCCTAGCTCATATATTATATATATAAATATATATAATTACTAGAAAGTAAATATAAGGCAGGCATATAAATAGTAATTCGGTAGGATGATTACGTATGAAAATTTGTAATAGAACTGCAGTTTGCAGAAAGAGGAACCATCCTCGAAGTGGGCTTATCTGTCAGTTCAATCAATTACCAATTTCCTTTCGATTTCTCTTAATTCTTTCTTCTTTCTTTCTATTTTTCTTGCCAAACAATCACCACAATAGGCAAGTCAAAGGGATATGGGAAGGGTACAAATCCAACAATTACTTGACCAAATATCTCTTTTGCTACTAGTGTAGTAAGTTAGTTTTTGCATTCCTGATGAATGCCTTCCTGTTGCATGGGATGTGGTCCTCCGCATCTCGAGGTATCTCATAGGTACTCCTAGTTGTATTTTGATGTACAAGGATGATGGTTAAACCCTTGTCTAAAGGTATATTGACGTAGATTAGGTTAGATCTCCATATGATGGGTAGTGTTGGTAGGTGGAAATTTAATATCTCAGTTGAGTTAGTGTGCTTGTGACAATGGTAGCCTGATCCTGTGAAGAATCTAAATATCAAGTGAAGAATCTGACTATCAAACTATGGCCCACTCATCATGTGAGTTAGTGTGCTTGTGACATTTTGGAAGCACTGCACATTGCATCAAATTCAGTATTCCATGAGAGAACAAAACACATTAAGGTGAACTACTCCTTTATTCAAGAAAAATGCCTCTAGAAAGTGATAAAGGCTGTGCACATGAAATCAGAAAACCAACTGATAAATTTATTTGCTAAAGGTGGGAGTACATGGGTTAAATGCATTTGTAATAAGCTTAAAACATATAATACTTGCATCGTAGCTTGAGGGGGATTATTAGAATTAAGGTAGTATCCTTGTAATGATATTTAAAGACTTTATTCATTTACTATTTTGCATAGCACTGTGTAGGGTTCTTTGCTATCTTGTACAGCATTCCTACTAGTATAAAAAGCCCTACAACCATAGTTACGAGCCTCTAGTTTTCCCCAAACATCTATGTTAAGATGATCCATCATTACAAGCCTTCCAACATCTTCATTCAACTACTAAAGAACTCATTATCCATTCTACAAAAACCCCAATGCTTATTCATTTTGTGATAATGTATTTTTGAAAGACGACTATGGTTTAAATTGTCCTCCATGCCTCTCAATAGGAAAGCCATGTTAAAGAATAATCAAGTATTCAATCATCTGATTTTCAAAAAGAAATAATATCTCTTAAACCTGAATTTTCTTGTTCAAAATCTTCTCTCTTCTACCACAGAAAGGCTTTACTTTCAACAGTTTGACCAACCTCTTCAACAATCACAGGTGCAATAATATTAATATAACAATTCAGCTCACTGATTTGACACTTATATATGTGTCACTTTAAGGAATTTCGGGTGGGGGCTCAGTTGCTACTCCGGCCCGTGCCTTCAGGCACGGGTTACTACTAGTAAATATATATTTCCCCACAGATGGTCTTGATTTTGGTTCATTTACTGCACTCCCTTGGACCAACAATAACTTTTGAGGAGAATAGCCGATGAGTCTTATTATTTCTTCTTATATCTTGCAATGTGCAACAAATACCAGGGCCAGTGCAGTGAGTGACAAATCAATGTTAATCGGTTTGCATTGTGGATTAGAAGAGTGATCCTAATTTCCAAGGAAAAAATTGAACCTCCTTACAATAAGTAATCCAAGAAATAATGATATTTACATAATATATATTAGTACATCAAATTGAATGAATACAGACTTTGTCATTATATTTACATAAGAGAATCACCTCGATAAAGTAACTGAATGCCAACTTTGTCATTATAAGAAGAACCCAAAACATTGTGTACCTGACGGTAAAAAAAAAAATAAATAAATAAATATCAGAAATCAACAATGTTGTTCTAATATATTAGCTAGAAATTCCGCCCATTGGATTCTTACTTGAAAAGAGAAAATGTGCTTTCATGCATTCCCCTTCCAACTAATAACCGAGGCTGCAAAATATCATGCAAACTCTTGGTCAACCATACAGCATGGAATTGTATTTTGTTTTGACAACATTGCTATCAACAGTGAACTCCATTTCCATCACATCAACCCACAAAATGTGAAAACTAAGGAGAAGCACATACCTGTGACCACCACATCATCAGCATCACAACTCTATAGTTTGATCTCTCAAGGAATCGACGAATGAAGGGGAAAAGAAACAATATTGCAGCAAGCATATTGGGTGATAAGTAGATAACAATAGCCACAACAAAAAATGAGGGAGATTTTGCATTAGTGCCGAACCAACTTTTAATGGTTTGAGCAAATCCAAGAGGATTCTCCAAAGCATACGCATAAGTGACTGGTAGAATGATCACCCATGCAGCGGCAGACACAACTTTCAATATGTACCGTAGCTTAACATGGAATGACATGCTCCGCCTAGCTTTCCAACTAAGGATAACATCGAGAACAGCTGCATAATTCAAAATGCATTAATCATATAACGACTGCTTTGAAGAAAATATATCATGAAATATCAATACAACATCAGAAACAATAACACTGATCATGTTGCACAAGGAGTATGGAGTTTATTTCATGCTCTAGACTTGTTAAAATTGTTAGAAGTTGCCCCACATTGGGTCATGAGAAAAGTTATTTCTCCCGTACAAGAAATAGACTTCTCTCACCTTAACACCAAGGTTTTAAGATTAAAACCTCTCCTCTTATGTGTTGCTGGACTTCTTGACAATAACATTCAGCTACGAAGTGTTTGGAGAAATGCATCCATAATTCTCAATCAAAAGAGGATTTTTTTAATTTACTACAACCAGATCAAAATTCCGCCTATGTTGGGGTTTCCTTGGTATAGCCGCCCCCAAACCCGGATAAAAGAGGAGAGTTGTGCATTAGAAACCAGCACAATATTCAGTCAGATTTCTTTATGGATTTAAGACCTAATAAAATTTCGTTGGGGCATACCCTATTTAGCAACGCGCTGTATGATCCGAATATAGCGATAAATAAGCAAGGACCACTTCATCGGCGCCCGGGTGCAGTTTTAAATAGGCAAGAGTCCTCACACTTTCTTAGACGAGTGAAAGGGGTAAGGAAGCTAGTCCAAAATAGAAGGCTAAGATTAGGTACTTGGAATATTGGGAGCCCAACTGAAAAACTTATGGAAGTGGTAGATACGATGGAAAGGAGAGGAATCGCAATTGCTTGCTTGCAAGAGAAAAAGTGGATGGGACAGAAAACTAAAGAGATTAAGAGGACTAAGTATAAGTTATGGTATACTGGACTGAATAGATCGAGGAATAGGGTCGGAATAGTGGCAAAGGACCTAAAGGAAGATATAGTTAGTGTAAAGCGATGAGGAGATAGAATTATTACAATTAAGTTAGTGTTAGGAGAATAAATACTGAACGTAACTAGTGCTTACGCCCCTCAGGTGAGTTTAGGAGATGAACTTAAGGAGAAATTTTGGGAAGATTTCGAAGGAGTACTACAAGAGATACCTCAAGGAGAGATAGTCTTCATAAGAGGAGACTTGAACGGTCATGTAGGACGCGATGTAGATAGATACATAAGAGTACTTGGGGATATGGATACGGTAATAGAAATGAAGAAACGAAAAATATTTTGGATTTTACCTCAAGGAGAGATAGTCTTCATAGGAGGAGACTTGAACGGTCATGTAGGACGCGATATAAATAGATACATAAGAGTACATGGGGGATATGGATATGGTAATAGAAATGAAGAAACGAAAGATATTTTGGAGTTTGCTGTAACTTATGATCTCATGGCGACTAATACCTTTTTTAAGAAAAGAGAGGAACATTTGGTGACTTATAAGAGTGGCTCCTCAAGGACAAAGATTGACTTTTTCTTAGCTAGGAAAAGAGACCGCCTAACTTGTAAAGATTACAAGGTTATACCGGGGGAGAGCTTGATTTTCCAATATAGGTTATTAATCATAGATATGCAGCTTCAAAGGTGTACTAGAAGAAAAAAGTTGTATAAATACTCGAGGATTAAATGGTGAAACTTGAAAGGTGATAAGCTACTAACACTAAGGGAAAGAGTTCTAGAGCAAAATGTTTGGGCGGTAAATGACAATCAAATACTATGTGGAACAAGGTGGCAAAGTGTATCAGAAGGGTAGGTAAAGAAGTCTTAGAAGAATCCAAATGAGGTGCTCCTGCACAGAAAAAGGCTTAGTCGTGAAATGAGACCATCCAAGACAAGATAAGAGTTAAACGAGAGTGCTTTAAATTTTGGCAAAGATAGAAATGAAGTGAACTTGGAGAGGTATAAGGAAGCAAAACGAGAAGCCAAAAAGGTAGTTAGCGAGGCTAAGGCAAAAGCATTTGAGGAGTTATATAGGTGACCCGACACTAAGGAAGGCGAAAGAGAGATATTTAAGCTTGCTAAAGCCAGAGATAGGTGGACCAAGAACTTAAACTAAGTTAAATACATTAAGGATGACGATGGAAAGGTATTAGTGAAGGAAGAGGAGATAAAGAAGCGCTAGAAGAGCCACTTCTACAAGTTATTTAACAAAAGCAACAATAGTGACATACAAATGGGGCAACTTACCAATTCTAGAGAAGAATTGAATTATATGTGCTATAGAATAATCAGTATGGAAGAAGTATTGAAAAAGATATGTATGATAGAGCGGGGACATCTATACGGATGGCTGACGGAAAGACTAAGGAGTTTCCTATCACGATTGGTCTACATCAAGGCTCAGCGTTAACCCTGTACCTGTGTGCCCTAGTTATGAATGAGATTACTAAACATATTCAGTATACGGTGCCGTGGTGTATGTTATTTGCAGATGAAATTGTCTTAGTAGATGAGACAAAAGAAGGAGTGAAT
>JAVXUM010000011.1:12871578-12893742 GCA_035590655.1 Pouteria glomerata | reverse complement strand
TGTTATTTGCAGATGAAATTGTCTTAGTAGATGAGACAAAAGAAGGAGTGAATGCTAAACTAAAATTGTGACAAGAAACGTTAGAGGCAAAAGAGTTGAGGTTAAGTCGATGCAAGACGGCATATATATAATGCAAGTTTAGTCAAAATAGGATAACGAGTAACATAAAAGTAAGTTTGGGCACTCAAAAGATTGTAAAAAAAGAAAACTTTAGATACCTTTGATCTATGATTCAGCAGGATGGAGAGATTGATACTGATGTAAGTCACAGGATTCAGGCCGAATGGACTAAATGGATGAGTGCTTCAGGTGTTTTGTGTGATCAAAAAGTTCCCCTCAAGATTAAAAAAAAGTATTATAAAGTGGTAGTAAGACCAGCGTTGTTATATGGATCAGAGTGTTGGGTAATAAAGTATAATTATGTTCAAAAGATGGCAGTTGCGGAGATAAGAATGCTAAAATAGATGTGCGAGATCACTAGGAAAGATAGGGTTAGAAACGAGGAGATTAGAGACAAAGTAGGAAAAGCACCGATTAAAGATAAAATGAGAGAAAATCGACTAAGGTAGTTTGGTCATGTTAAAAAGCATCCAACAGAGGCACCTGTTAAAAGGTGTGAAAGTATGAAAATTGGCATAAGTAAGAAAGGGAGAGGGAGACCGAAGAGTACTTTAAAAGTTACTATTAAACATGACCTGGCTTACATGGATTTAACAGAGGATATGGCCCTTAATAAATTTGATTAGCGTCGTCAAATCTATATAGCCGACCCCACCTAGTGGGAAAAGGCTTAGTTTGGTTTGGTTTGATTTGGATTACTACAACCAGATCAAGAAATGAGGAAAATAAAAAGGAAGAACGATGGCAAAGTGAAACAATGGATAGACTGGAAAATTCCAGTTCAATGCATCAGAGCAAGTGGAAAAGGGTATTATCTTCATCCTCCCCACCCATCCACACACACCCATCCACCTACACACACACACACACAGAGAAAGGAGAGAGAGAAGAAAAAGAAGAAGAAGAAGAACTTTTGAACATCCACCGGCACCCACCCACCTACACACACACAAACGTATGTTTCACTGTGAAATGTACTTTTGAATAGATCATTGTAACATAGGATGAAAATTTCCATCCACAATATCACAGTCAAGCAGCTAGAAACTTTTAGTGAATTCATCATCAACATGAATGCAGCATTAAATACAAGACAATGAGCTGACCTACAACAAGGTGGCCTTCAGAACCCTTCTTATTTTAATCATACACAAACAGAATAGGCATTTGTAGTTATCTAAAAAAGTATTAGATGCAATACTAATGATTTGCCTTCATTTCCACCCAAATTATACCTCCATGGTTGTTTAAATCATTTCAGATCCCAGCAGAAAGCATAATTAAGGACATGTCTCAAGCTAATTGTTATTAATAGATCTTCATCATTGGTTAGGACACATCATTATTATGTCAACCACCTGACTTCATTAGAAGTTGTTTTATGGAGTAAGGGGTAAATATGTGGATACCCTTATTCCCCTAATATAATGTAAACCCGAAGGTGGACCCGTTTAGAATCTAACTCTCTAGTCCTTTCCCTCCATCTTTTGTACCAACACACAGAACAAAGGCAATAGTGCTGATTTACATCAACTGCAATTTAACTCCATGAATATCTAGGAGGCCTACATAAGCTCCACATACTCAAATTCAGTCTTTTTGGTATATCATGTTGCATTTTGGAGTAATTCCCTACGTTATATGAAAGTATGGGTTAATTAGGAAATGGAATCATTTTGGCCATTTCAATGGAAAAGAAACAATATTTTGTTATTTAAGAGGAAAATATCAGCCCAGTGAACCCCCCAATAGTTTGGCCATGTTAAAGGGCGTTCAACGGAGGTAGCTGTTAAAAGGTGTTAAAAGGTGTGAAAATATGAAAATTGCTAAGAGTGGGAGAGAGAGAGAGAGGGGGAGACCAAAGAGCAGTTGGAAAGAAACTATTAAACATGACTTTGCCTACATAAATTTAACGGAGGACATGACCCTAAATAGATTTGATTGGCGTCACTAAATCTATATCGCTGACCCCACCTCGTGAGAAAATGCTTAGTTTGGTTTGGTTTGGTTTGGCTTGATTTGGTGAATCCCCCAGTACCTTGCCTTACTATTGCAAATAAAATGGAGGCTACACCATTTGCTTCAAGTATTTAATCCAGACAATATAGAATTAGATGCAACAACTGTAAAAGAATATTTCCAATAGTGCCAAATCAGAAATAGGCATACATCATGTCAGAGCAGTGAAATGAAACATCACAACCTACCTTGCCCAAGCTTCAATACTGCAGCTGTTATAAAGACAGACAATACTTGCATGAAAACATTATAACGGAAGATTGAGCTCAGTTGCCCGGAACCATTCCAAGCAACAATTATCATAGCCTATAAATAAAGGAATACGACAACTTGTCAAATCAAAACTAGAAATATGTGTGTGATATAACTAAATATAAGCACTGGAACATATATTGCAACAACAATTACCTGTAAGCACAGTATAAATAAACTCCACATTCTATCAAAGCTTCTAAAAATATGCCAATATGATCGTATCTCAACAAAATTGACTTTCCCCACGCACCGATCTCCACCAGCTGGCTTATTGTCCTGTATATTGGAGTAATCCACTTTGATTAAGGTCCGATCACAGAATCCCTTCTAGGTAAACTTAGCTTCAGAAAACTTCATAATGAAGATAATGATAATAAAGAACATTATGAGTACAATAAACAATGATTTATCAGTTATTCTCCACCATAGAAACAAAAATTGGAAAAAGACAAAAGTAAGACTGCAAGTAAGGATGCTGGAAGAAACAAAAGCATATAAGTGAGAAGTAGTCATAAAAGTTAAACTTTATAAAAGTTATAATTTATACATCCCACAGGCTGTAAAAATACTGAAGTAGATATGGATCCTGGCAAGGACTAAAACTGAGCATGAACAGAATTAGACCACAGCTGATAACATGCATGGGATGTCATTACAACCCTACTCACTAATACAAGTAGTTGTTGCTCAAGATCCTGAATTATCACATAAACCCTCACAAATGCATGAGACAATGTTCCAATCTGTTAATGTATATTAATGTGTTAATGTATTTAGCCTAAGGGTAATTTACTCTGTACAGATTTTATGTATTTAGTATAAATACAAATGTGGACTACCTAATTGGGTGTCTAAGCACACAACCAATAACATGGTATCAGGGCATAAGTGTTGAGTGTTAGTACCAAGAAGCCTTAGCGTCAAAAACCCTAGCTCTTAGAAATCCTAGCGGTGAACTCAATCCAATCGGCGCAAGGCTATCGTCATCCTTGTCTAGTTGGAGTGAATAGTGGATTCGATTGTCACGGTCGACATAACTTCGTTGCTTGTTGTCTCAGAGCTCGCTCGTCAGCCCAACTCGTCGTTCAGTCATCTCGCGATCGGTGCTCATCGTCACCAAATGTCACTAATTATCTCACGCGATCATCGCTCAATCATCTCATGACTCATCTCTTCGCACGTGGCTGTCACCGATCGTCACTTTCTTGTCTTGCAATCATAATTTGTTGCTTGTTGTCACCAGTTGATATCGTCGCTTGTTCCTGGCACTGTCTCTGGTCACCAATTTTCCTTCATCAAATAATCAGTAAGTGTTCTGATTTATTTGCTGAGACACCGTGTAACCTAAATTTGATACTATCACTATTGGCTCAACCACTATTTCAACTCATCCCACTATCCAGCTCAGTACCCGAAAGTTGAATAAGACTAATTATATAAAATGGTCAAATCTATTAAAATTACTCTAACAGGAAAAGGAAAACAAAAATACCTCACTGATTTACCTCCAGCTCTAATTGATACTACCTTTAATACATGGATTGAAACAAATGCATATCTTGTTAGTTTACTCTGGAATTCTATGGAACCTCATGTGACTGATATGTGTACTTAATTGGATACTTGTAAAGAGATTTGAGAGCATGTCCCTTTGTTATTTTCTAGTGACTTGACTCGCATGTATAATCTTATCTCCTGAGTTTTTCCAACTGTAGCAGTCCGATAAGTCAGCCACAGATTATTTTGCATCTCTAAAATGAATCTTTGAGGAATTGAACTGTATTCAACCATTGTCAATGAATATGAAAGAGATGCAAAGGCAGCGTTAACAGATGTAGTTCTTCGGTTCCTCGCTAGTCTTGATCTTGAGTTTGAACCAATGAGAGCTCAGATTCTAAGTGAAGCTTCTGTTTCTTCATTTGCTAAGACTTATTCTAGGGTTTTGATGGTTGTATCTCAAGATTTGCCTTCAGTTAGTTCAAATCCCTCTCACTCTCCTCTTACTAGTCAAATACACAATCACCTTCTGACAGTTGTGATAATTGTAGCACTCGTGGAGGTAATCGTGGTGGACAAGGAGGTCATGGCAGAGGATCACAACTGAAATGTACAAACTGTGGAAAGCCGAGAATTGTTACTCGGACTCACCACTTTGGGTAGGAGTACCCATGTCGATGTAACACGACTCAAGTGCTGGTATGAAATCTGTATCCGACTCAAGTTTGTATCTCGGACACAGCTATGCTTCGCCTAGAAAGAGTTGGATTTTTATTCCACCATTATTGAGTAGAGTAAAGCTTGGAAGATGTTCAGTTTCAAATGGGAAAAACGAGCCACTGATGTTTTAATTTAAAACTCATTGATTACATAAACATTAAGTTGGCTCCAACCTTTTGTCTTCTCTGTACTTGTATTACATACAAGTCACATGTCCTAAACATGAAAATTTTATTACACTTATATGACTTTTGTTCTTCCATTTGTGTATTAAATATAGAAAATCACAAAGACTTTTACTCTTCTAAGTATTAAATATATATAGAGAGTCACTAGACTATACCAAACTAGCTTAATAAATAATTATAATTAAACCAAACCAAGCAAAACTAAGCCTTTTTTCCACTAGGTGGGGTCGACTATATGGATTTGACTATGCCAATCATCCTCCGTTAAATCCATGTAGGCCAGGTCATGTTTAATAGTAACTTTCCAAGTGCTCTTGGGTCTCCCTCTCCCTCTCCCTCTCCTATTCATGTCAATCTCCATACTTTCACACCTTTTAACAGGTACCTCCGTTAGACACTTTTAAACATGACCGAACCATCTTAGTCGATATTCTCTCATTTTATCTTCAATCGTGCTATTCCTACTTTACCCCTAATCTCTTCATTCCTAACCCTATCTTTCCTAGTGATCCTACACATCCATCTTAATATTCTCATCTTCGCAACTGTCATCTTCTGAACATGATTATGCTTTATTACCCAACACTCTGATCCATATAACAATACTGGTTTTACTGCCACTTTATAATACTAATAAATTATTATAATTATTTTAACAATTTTTTCTTGAAAAAAAAAAAATCATCTGAATTTCATGTAGATATGATATATGGTTAATATATAATACATACAAGTTGCATAAATGATTAATAATTATGATAATGAAGGAATCCTTATTTTTAAAAAAAATGAAAACAATCTATCATAGCAAAAGAATAAAAATAATTTATTTACTTTTTCTTTAATTTATTATGATAAATTAAATTTGTATTTATGTCAATGAGAAACTAATCTATTTATCTTTATTTAGATACACAACAATCTTACTTGTGCTTTCTAGATAAGCCTTATTCTTAAACTTTTATATTTTTACATACACTTGAAGAAGTAACATTATTTTATGTGTCGTATCCCTGTACCCCGTACCCGTACTCATACCCACAATTTAGACATCTTTTTAGCCAAGTCCTCATATCTTAAAATATAAATATTAAGCGAATCTTACATATGGATACATATCCAAGTCTGACACCTGTACCCGAGTCCTAGTAAACATAGGCTAGGACATGTAGATGAAAAATGTTGGAATTTATTCGGTAGACCTTCGCATATGGCACATGTTGTCTCTTCTGACCCTTCTATAGAAATTTCCATTACCAGTGGCTTCCTCAAACAGTGACTCCTTCAAGAGAAGAGTATTCAAGGCCCCTACAGTACCAGACAACTCATCAAACCTCTCTTCCTACTGCTTTCCTTGCTACTGCTCCTCAAAGTAATTCTCTTGCATGCATATCCACTCATTCTCCTACTTCTTAGATTATCAACTCTGATGCCTCTAATCATATATCTGGAGCATCCACATTATTCTCTGGCATTCAATATTTTAATTCTCCAAAAGCAATTACTCTAGCCAATGGCTCTATAACTCTTGTTAGTGGTGTTGGTAAAGTGATCCCTTATCATTCTCTTTGTTTATCCTCAGTGTTATATGTTCATTCTTCCCAATTTAATCTAATATCTGTTAGTAAACTTATGAAGCACCATAATTGCTGAGTAATATTCCTTCCTGATTCTGTCATTATTCAGGATACGACGACAATGGAGACGATTGGAAGAGGGCATGAAACTGGAGTAGTCCACTATCTCAATACTACGGTGCCTAAAGCGTGTTTTGCTTTTGCTTCTCCTACCGAGATTCATTATCGTCTTGGTCATTCGTCTTTAAAAAAGCTGAAGTCATTGCGTCCTAGTCTAGGTCATTTAAATTTTTTAAATTGTAGGTCCTGTCAATTGGGAAAGCATCACAGCATGTTTTTGCTTCCCGAGTCACTGAGAGGTCATCATGTCCTTTTTATTTAGTTCATTAAGATGTTTAGGGTCATAGTCATGTCACTTCAAAGTTGGAATTCAAGTATTTTGTCACATTTACTGATGATTTTTCAAGACTGACTTGGATTTATTTAATGAAAAATCAATCAAAGTTGCTTTCTATTTTTCAATCTTTTTGTGCTGAAATCTAATCTCAGTTTTGTGTGCCTATGCGAATCCTTCGTAGTGATAATGCCAAAAACCGTTTTACTAAATTCGTGGCTTCTTTGGGGCTTCTTCAACAATCTTCCTATTCCCACACACCACAACAAAATAGAGTTGCTGAAAGAAAGAATTTGCATCTCACTGAGACTGCTCCTGGTCTACTTATTCACATGAATGTTCCCAAAACTTTTTGTAGTGATGCTATCTTAACTGCATGTTATTTGATTAACTGCATGCCCTTGTCTGACCTTGATGACCGTATTCCATATTGTGTTGTTCGCACACCAATCTTTATACTCTCTTCCACCCCAAATTTTTTATTACATTTCCCTTGTCCATCCTCTTTTTTGGGTCCAATAAACTAGATCCTCGTGCTCACAAGTGCATTTTTTTTAGGTATCCTAGGTTACAAAAGGGATATCATTACTATAGCCCTTCTCTTAATCGCTTCTCTGTGTGTGCTAATGTTACTTTCTTCAAGTCCACCCAATTTTTCACCCAATCACAATCTTCGGCTATTCATGACAAGAGTCTTCCCTTACCTATTCTTTCTATTGAACCTGTTTCGATCAATCATTCTTCTCCACCGAGTCTAGCTCGCATTTGTCTCACCCTAATTTGCAAGTCTACACCAGACATCGAGTAGTGACTGCTCCACCTGCTGCTTCATGTGCTCCACCATCGGTTTCTCCCATATCACTTAAGCTCATTCCTGCTTTCTTGACACCATAAAAGGCCAAAAGTTGGCATATGTGTGTAGACAATCGTGTCGTTAACAAAATCACTATTAAGTACCGATTCCCTATTCCACGACTTGATGATATGCTAGACATGATGAAACAAATCAACCAACAAAATTGCTAGTGGAAATGGTGAAGTTGCTTAAGGATTTCTCTGATGTTGCTCTAAACAACATGCCAAATACCTTGCCACCGATGGATAAAGTCCAACATGCAATTGATCTTTTTCTAGGTGCAAAATTGCCAAACTTACCAACATGCCAAATGAATCCTACTGAACAGGCCGAGTTGAAGGGACTTGTTAGAAAAAACATAAGCCCATTCTTGCTTTCTTGACTCCAAAAAATGACAAAAGTTGGCGCATGTGCATAAATAGTCACACTATTAACAAAATCTCCATTGAGCACTGATTCCCAATTCCACGACTTGATGATATACTAGACATGATGGCAGGTGCCAAAGTATTTACAAAGATTGATCTCAAAAATGAGTAACATCAAATTTGCGATCATCCTAAAGATGAATAGAAGATAGCATTTAATCCCAAAGATTGCATCTGAGAATGGCTAGTCATGACTTTTTGATTATGCAAGGCACCCGGTACTATCATGTGAGTGATGACACAAGTATTTCATCCTTTTATTGGTCATTTTTTGGTTATATGCTTTGATGATATATTGATTTACAGTAAGACCGAGGAGAAAATCTCTTCCACCTCAAACAAGTAATGAGAGTTATTCAACAAGAAAAACTCTAGGTCAATACGAAGAAAAATGTTCCTTTGTGAGTCCACGAGTTGTATTTTGGGTTTTGTTATATCTACTAAGAGTGTAGAAGCAGACCCAAAAAAGTCGAGGCCATTCTTGATTGACCAACACCTAAGTTTTGTTTGTTAGCCGGATAAGTTTGAGGGAGAGGACTTATCCGTGGGACCCATGCATGTGAAGTGTTTGTTTAGCATTGTGGTTGACGGATATTCAATCCCAACAAAATTCGTTTCCCGCATAAATCTAAATGTCCAAAATTATTTCCTGTCACATCTCATGTCAAATCACATGTTTTATCCCATTTTATATCTCATCAACCAAACACCAAAAAAATAATCCCACATAAAAAATTAATTTCATATTATATCCAATCCCATATATTATCCTATGATATCACTTATACCCCATCATCCAATCCCTCCAATTAAACATAGCCCTAGTACCTACTACATTATATAAATTGTTAAGCTTCTATGGGCTGATTACTTTTTATCGACGCTTCATTAGAAACTTCAGTTCTATCAAGGCTCCAATCGCTGATTGTGTATGAAGAAAGACCAATTCAATTGGACACCAGCAAAAACTAGGCCTTTGATGAAGTCAAGAAGCACATGACTCAAGCAACTGTACTATAACTACTAGATTTCTCTGAGGTGTTCAAGGTGGCCTACAATGCTTCGTACATGGGAATTATTGGTGTAGTTAGCCAAGAAGGCCATCCAGTCGCATTCTTTAGTGAAAAGCTTAATGAAGCCAGGCAAAAGTATTCCACATCTGATAAGGGGTTTTATGCATGGTACAAGCATTACGATATTGGCGACAGTATCTTATTCTTAAACAATTTATGCTCTATTCAGATCATGAATCTCTCAAGCATATCAATAGTCAGAACAGAAAAGGAAAAGTTAATAACGAACACAAATCCTCGAAAATGGGTTAATCTCCTTTAAGCCTAGTCATCAAATAGAAGGTTGTTGTAGAAAACGAAGCTATCGATGCACTCAATCAAGTGTGGTACATGCTTGCTACTATGTAAATGAAAGTTGTGGGCTTTAAAAGCTTGAATACCCCACACGCAAGGATTTCAATATTGTCTATGCTGATTTGCTTGTTGGACAACAACGAGCATATATTGATGTTATGATGAAAATAGAGGTGGTTGGTAGTTGGTAACAACTTACCTAAAGAAGGAAGAAGTACCTGCTGTAACAGCTGTAACAGCTGTATTAATAACTACTTACCATAATTAGTTGCAGCTAGAATGGGAAGGGAGTTAGTTAGTTAGTAGTTTGGGAGGGAAAATCAGTTAGAGCTATAAACCAAGAGCTGTGTCTATAAATAGAGGAGACACGAAAATATATAATTCTTCAGTTCCAGATTCTGTTTTTTCTTTCTATTTTCTGTCATCTTCTTCCTTAGCCATAACAATTGATTTCTCCCTACAAGATGGCTACTTATTTAAGCAACACCTTTGTTTGCCCTGAACTTCCATTCGTGATCAAGTTGTATGGGAATTGCATAATAGAGATCACGTTTGTTGAGATAAGATAATCACCATGGTGGAGGAAAGGCTTTATTGGCCTAGTCTTAAAAATGACATGACAATATTAGTTGTCCCGTTTGTCAACTAGCAAAGGAAAAAATGAAGAATATAGGGCTTTACATGTCTCTTCTAGTTTCACACGTGCCTTGGCAAGAACTAAGTATGAACTTTGTACCTGGATTGCCAAAGACTATTCAAGGACATGATTTGATCAATGTGGTCTTGGATCATTTCTCGAAGATGGCACACTTCATTCCCTACTCCTAGATGACAGATGTTCTACATGTTGCTATATTATTCTTTCAGAAGATAGTGTGACTTCATGGATTGCCTAAGACCATGTCTCTAATAGATATGTGGAGTTCACAAGTTATTTTTGCCAAACATAGTGGCACTTAGTGAATACTCAAGTTGAAATTCTCTTCCACTTTTCATCCTCAAACTAATAAGCAAACTAACGATGTTAATAGAAGCCTTGAAGACATACTTCGACACCGTTTGGTGTGGTAGAAAATAAAAAATAAATAAATAATAAAATCTTTGAAGATCTCTAAAAATTATTCACTTTTTATCTTACTGCACAAATTACGAACCCACAACTTATCACATTTTTTCTTAACTTTTTATCACTATAAACACATTCAATGCCTAGTGGAAGATAATTCACAACTTGGGATCTAATTCTACCTATGATGGAGTTAGCACAATTGTGCCGTAAAGCGAATGCAGTCCCTTTAAAATTGTCCTAGGATAAAATTATTTCAATCTAGGAAACTAGTTGACTTGGTTCCATTACCCATGTCAAGCTGTCACAATGCAGAAACAAGAGCATTTCCGAAGCATATTCGTGAAATACATTCTAATGTACCGCAAAAGATTGCTACTATCAATGCTACCTACAGGTATTATGAAGATTTGCATCATCATGACATTGAACTCAAAGTAGAAGATGAAGTTATGGTGCGTGTAAGCCCAAGCATTTGCCAACTAGCAAATATAAGAGGCTCCAATTTCGAAGTGTCAAGCCATATAAAATCCTCCACAAGATTAATTCTAATGCTAATCTCTTAAATTTTCCAGACAACATGGGCATTAGCAACATCTTCATTTAAAATCTCACTCTCTATTGAGGGCATGCTTATGGTGCCTCTAATGATGTCATTGTCACTCATCATCCCCAAGCATTTAATGTTCATGATGAGATTGAAGATATTGCAGATTCAAATATTGTCTCAACTTGAGGAGGCGGACATCAGGAGTATTTGATAAAATAGAAGAGCACACCATTGTCAAATTGCACTTGGATTTCTGATGAAGAATTTCTGATGAAGAATTTCAAATTCTAGATCGTGATCTTTGTAAAAGGTACCACTCTTTTAACTCACCAGAGTTTTCACTAAGCCAGGGAAGGATGATGCAAACGAAACGATGAGAAAGTTTGGAAAATATTACAAGTGATGAGGAAATCCAAATTCAAAAGCAAATACTGTACTTTGGTAAAATTATGACATCGTTTTTGCCCAAGAGATGTTTCATGGCTGCTATTTTTATGTATTTACAGTGAACATTATTTTGTAACTTGTGTTAGGTCCAAAATGCTTAGTATGCCCCATTAAATAAGCCTAGACCTTGGTCTCCAAGTATTCTTGGTCAACAAGTTTATTTAGCCTCCAAGTTTACTTGGGCACCAAGTATTTTTGAAGACCAAACTATTCCTCTCTATAAAGGCTTGTAATGGTTCATTAAAATGTAGAATGAATTAAACAAATATTCAGCTATTTTAATTGTGATGTGTGAGACATCCTTCCCTCAAGTGTGAGGCCTAAGAACCTAGTTGTGACTCCTAGACTTGTTCTTCATTTCTTTGTTTCCATTTCGCTCTTGTCTTCCTCACAACTTCTACACTTATAACCTCTAAAGAACTAAAAATTCTCAAAAAATATACTCCCGTCAATTTTTTAAAATATGTCAATATGAGAGTTTTTTGCATTGTTGTATAGTGACCTCAATGATTAAACATTACTATTATTATTAGGTGCATGATTAATTAGACGTGTCAGAAACATATTTTTTATCTTTATTCAAAACATTTAGAAGAGTCCTTGTTCAAGGGGTCTGCTTGATGTGACTACTATCTTTTTTCCTTTTCTTACGCCTCAATTATCAAACCACTTGTGTAGACAAGCAATAAGGCAAACAGCATAAAATCGTTCTAAGGTTATGTCTTTTCACAATCCAAAAGAAAAATGAATACAGCCACAGCATACACCAAAGAATTATCTAGCCAATTCACCATATCTTCATCTTTCTGTCAAAAGCAACAAGTCAATGAAAGATATTGCATATTACAGGAAAGGGGAGGAGCGCAAAAGATGCAGTAAATCTTATTCTTGATAAAACTCACTGTTTATTATTAAGTAAATTAGGCATTGAGGATGCACGCGAAACATCCAACTTGACAGCTAGTGTTCTAACAGCGGAAAGAAATTAAGCTAATCATTAGAAGTCTGAAGTTTACCCCAATTTTTTCAGAACGATGCTGTTCAATGGGCACACAAAAAAAATCAGCATCATTTCGCATTGGCCAACCTAATCGGAAGCAGTCAACTGACCTGTAATTTTGTATAGGCAAGGTTATTACTCAAAGGTATATAAAACCAAGGACAAATGCCTCCCCCACCCCAACCCTTCCTCGGCCCAACACAAATAAAAGAAAAGAAAAAAAGTATAACACCAGAAGTATTCATTCAAATCATCATAGTTCCTCCATTGGGAATGCTTTGATATTCCTTTTCTGCTCCTTGCAGCTTCCTTTTTAGAACAGAGTAAAAAAAGACATTATAAGTTGAGAAAATTTCAAAACCCAAGCTTCTAAGAGATTCAAAATCCAAGGCATGCAATACCTTAGCAATCACTTCATAAATAGGAGTAACAACTTCTCTCAAGAAAGCCTCGTCGTCACCTCCATAGGCTGGCTTCACACTCTCTCCAGTCATGGGGCTGACATTGCCAGCTAGCATACCATACACTTCAAATGCCATCTGCATTATGCCACAAACACAAGAACCAACAAACACATCTCACCAGTATCTTTTTCATTACCAATAATTGCTCTTAATATTATTTGATCAGCGATGAAATTGTCTCATAAAAATTGCACAAAAGATGTTCCATCACAAGAGGCTCCACAGAAATTTCAAATGTTTGACCCGGAAAGAAAAAGGACAAAAAAAGCATTACCAAAAAATCATCTAAAAAGCATTTCATAGAGTTGCATGATATTTTTTTTTATAACTAAAGGTTTCCAAGCCAACCTACGTGCATTTCAACTATTTCCTGATGTCCCAAAGCTAATGACCAATAAACCTCCAGTGGTCATGAAGAGCATATAAAGTTGCATGATATGTCCAAGTACAAAGCAAAAAATTGTTGTGTGAAGCTTGCATCACCATATCAACAACAATTAATCTAAAAGCTTACATTGTTATCATCAATAAATTCAATGCTAGGAAATGAGCCAATATATCATATTCATACAAATGTTATGTTTTTATTTTTATGTATTTACTTGACAAGCATTATCTCGTCAATATCAAACAATGTTGACAACAGACAATGGGTAGTGGTCGTGGGTTCCCACTATATCCAAATAAACAAAAAAGATTGTCAAAGTTGACGATGAGTCAATCATCCTATTACCTACGAACTCAACAGGTAAAATTACTAACTAATATCTGTAACTATGGTTCAACTTGACTTGAGGTCACAAACCTCCTTGTTGAATACACAGCCCCAATAAAAGCTTAAGTTGATGAAGGCCGGTATTGATATCATTAACAACAAAATCAATGCCAAGAAAATGAGTCAACACAAGTCAATCTTAATGCAACAATTATGTAATGTTACAAGGTAAGAAAATAATCAAAATAGGAAAAAAATAATTGAGGGGGATCAGATTAAACTTGGAGGGGATCTGAATGTCTAGAATAATGCTAATCACCATCTATGATGGAGTCACTGAAGGTTAGTGGGGTGAGAATCAAGGTAGTCTAAGGTAAAAGAGAAAGAGTCAATATGGTGACGGTAGTGATAATAGAGTATGAATGACGGACCCGCTAGAGAGGAGATAGTGCGAAAGAGAGTGATTTATTGAAAGACTTGACATATCTAACTGGGTTGTCTGTAATTACGTTTATACATGTACAAAAAAAGATTGTTTAGATTGCCTATAAGCTAGAAACATCTCCCTATATTAAATACAGATACAGACATCTCCCTATATTAAATACAGAGACATGAATACAATACAACTACATAAATGCAATTAATGTACATTAAC
Source organism: Pouteria glomerata (assembly GCA_035590655.1). Lineage (NCBI taxonomy): Eukaryota > Viridiplantae > Streptophyta > Magnoliopsida > Ericales > Sapotaceae > Pouteria > Pouteria glomerata. The sequence continues at coordinate 12,879,421 of JAVXUM010000011.1, read as the reverse complement.
AATAGCACACACCCAAATGAATTCTCTGTTTTCCAACATTCCCCCTCAAACTAGAGAATATGCATCTTTCATTCCCAACTTGGAAATAATTCCTTGGAAAATTATACCATCAAAACCCTAGGTAAGTACATCAGTGAGTTGGCCCATGGTTGAAGCATAAAGAGCACAAATTAGTTCACTATTCAGCTTTTCTTTTATAAAATTCTTGTTTATCTCAATGTGCTTCGTTTTGTCATGTTGAACGGAATTATGGGCTATGTTAATGGCAGACTTGCCATCTCATAAGTCCTTCCCACTTGATCTTCAAGTCCTCTACTATTATCTTGATCCCTAGTAGCTCACATATTCCCAAAGCCATTGCTCTGAAGTCTGCCTTTGCATTTGACCTTACTACTATATTCTGCTTTTTATTTCTTCATGTTACGAGATTGCCTCCAAGAAAAGTGCAGCAGCAAGAAGTCGATCTTTCGTCGACAAGTGAAACAACATAATCTGCATCAGTGTAAAACATCAAGAGCTAATCCACCATTTCTTCTAAATAGAATGCCTTTACCAGGATTTCCTTTTAGGTAATATAGTAACCTATTTACTACCTGCAAAAAACTCTCTTTAGGATATTGCATAAATTAGTTTAGCAGGCTTACAGCAAACACCTACTATGAGCCAGATATATAAACTTCCCGACCAGCCTCTAATACATTTCTTTGTCCACAGTTGAATCTTCATTTACTTCTCTAAGTTTTTTATTTAAGTCAATTGGCGTGGATACTAGTTTGCAAGCCAACTTTCTTATCTCCTCAAGAGGTCTGTGAAATACTTTTGCTATTAAATAAAAATGCCTTCGCTAAAATGAGCTACTTCAATTCCCAAAAAATACTTCAATCTACCAAATTTTTTTATCTCAAACTCCTTGGCTAGACATGTTTTCAAGGCTTCTTTTTCCTTTTCATTATTCCCTAACATAATTATATCATCGACACAGACCAAGAGAGTTGTTAATCCCCATGAATCTGAGTGCTTGATAAAAAGTGTATGGTCTCTATTACTCTGTCTATATCCACTAGCTAGCACCACTTTGAAAAATCTACCAAACCAGACTCTAGGAGATTGCTTGAGACCATATAATGCTTTCTTCAACCTACAAACTTTATTGTTTCCTGTATTCCCCTTGGATTCTGAAAAAATTTCCATGTATATCTCTTCTAAATTGCCATGAAGAAAGGCATTTTTAACATCAAACTGCTCCAAATACCACTTAAACTAGTGACAACAAAATTCTGACTGTGTTCATCTTAGCCACTGGAAAAAACGTCTTCTGACAGTCAACACCATAAGTCTGGCTTTGTATCTTCTAATAAGCCATCTGACATGTACTTCACTGTAAACACCCATTTGCATCCCACAACTTTCTTCCTTGATGGTAGATTAACAACCTACCATGTATTATTGTTTTCAAGTGCCTGCATTTCTTCTCTCATGGTATTTTTCCATTTCTCATCAGATAATGCCCCAGAAATGTATTAGGAATATGAATTATATTTCACTTCACCAGGAAGTTTTTATATGACGGTAAAAATCTTTCAAGTGACAAATTTCGCTAGAGGATACAAAGGATGTTTAGTACACTCCTTTGTGCCTTTCCTAATAGCAATAGGAAGGTGATAGTCATTGGCTAACTGAGGAAAAATATTGTTTAGAACCATACTTACCTCAATTCCAGCAATGGGTTGGGATTCTTGGACATGATCTATAGCTGTGTCCAGGTCCGTACGCCTGGAGTAAACCTGGTCAAATCTAAATGTGTCTCGGAGTGCTTTAATCCTTGTCATAGGTGAAGAAGTTGGCTCTATTTAGGATGACTCTGTCGCTTGGGATGATTCACCTGACACAAGATATTTAGGCTAAGAAGATAAAATAGGAGCAAGAGGTTGGGATGGTTGAGGTACTGCAAACGATAGTGTTTTTGTCCCTACCCTTACCTTTCATAGGTGACAATGACCCCCCTAAAGATAAGGTTGAGTGAAATAGGATTTTTGTTCCTCAAATATAACAATAACAGAAATATAAATTTTTCTAGTAAGTGGATAGTAACACTTATACCTCCTCCGAGTTGGAGAATATCCCACAAAGACAAACTTAACAGCTTTTGAATCTAACTTACCCCAGTTGTGACTACGAATATGAACAAATGTAGTGCGTTCAAAAATTCTAGAAGTGAGATTATTTGTGATTCTGATATTAGGATAGAATTTCGAGAGAGTTTCCATTGGTATTTTAAACCCCAAAAATCTTGACGACAGTCAGTTGGTCATATATGCAGCCATGACGACAGTTCCCCCCCCCCCCCAACAATAACTCCTTGCAACATTTTGATGAAAAAGAAGGGCTCAAGTGGTTGCTAACTAGCGACCATATTAGGATAGAATTTAGAGAGTTTCCATTGGTGTTTTAAACCCCAAAAATCTTGAGAGCAGTCAGTTGGTCAAATATGCAGCCATGACGACAGTTTCCCCCCCCCCCCATAACTCTTTGGAACATTTTAATGAAAAAGAAGGGCTCAAGTGGTTGCTAGCTAGTGACGATTTTTTTATTCTGCAACACTATTTTGTTATGGGGTATTGAAAGTATGTAGATAGGATTTAATTAAAATAATCTCGAGCATTGTCTGATAAATCTTTTTTTTTTTTTAACCCCAAACTGATTTTGAATCATGTTATAAAAATTTAGAAGAATATTGATAACATCATATTGAGATTTGAGAAGAAAGATCCAAGAAACCCTAGAGCAATCATCAAAAACGAAACAAACCAACACAAGCCAGACACATTTGGAACTATGGAAGGTCCTTATATATCACTATGAATCAAATGAAATGGAATAGAACTTTTCTCATTTCGGATTGAAAATGGTACCTGTTATGTTTTGCAAATTCACAAACCTCACAATGAAAATGATTAATGTCCTAATCATTAATCATAAACAACCCTTTAAACAAAGCTGGAAACATAAATTTTAGGACCCCAAATGATGAATGTCCTAATCTAAAATGATGAAGCCAAATGGTGTCTTTATTGGATAATGATAAAAACGACAAAGAAAAATCATTCCTGACAATATTGGATTTGACTGATTCCTCCAGATAGTATAGACCTAGCAAATCCAATCCTCCTCCCCGAATCCCGATCCTAAAATAGACAGCAGGAAGGATAAAAAATTACATTACAATTCATGTCACAAGTGAGTTTCTATATGCATATCAAATCGGTGGATAATTTAGGAACACGAAGCAAGTTTTTTAAGGTGAGACATAAAAAGATATGGATATCCCCTAGGCCAGCTAAGGTAGAAAGAAAACCATTTGCAACGGCTATTTTCCTACTACTTGACAGCGAGTGTAAGTGCTAAAACTTAGTGAAGAGTAAGTCCTATGATCAGTGGCTCCGAAGTCGATAATCCATAACTCATTAATACCATTATCTGAGATATTTAATCCTTAACAAACAGGAAACTTACCTGAGAGTGCAAAAAAACATGCACCAGTGGGTTTCTTTAAAGATCCCAAAAGTTGTCTTAACTTGCCTATCTCCTCTTTGTTGAACTCTCTCCGACTCGGATGCTTTTCTTGACTTGGCTGGTTCTGATTTACAATAACATTGGCTTGGCTTTGATTTTTTTGTTGTCCTTTTCGTTGATTACACTCCTTACTCGGTGATTTGCTATGCAACTTCCAATAGTTTTCTTTTGTGTGTCCTAATTTCTTACAGTAATTACACTAGGGAACATCTTTATTGTCTTGACTTCAGAACCTTGATAAATTTGCCTTTCTACTCTCCTTAGATGGTGGTTCAGAAGTAGTTACCATTGCGCATACTTCCATGATTTGGGGTTCAAGCATAACCACTCTACGGCTTTTTTCAGCATGAATCAAGGAAATGGCTTTATTCAGAGATGTAAATTCCTCTTTGCCAAGAATTTGGACTCTAACTTGAACAAAACCAACATTAAGTCTTGTCAAAAAGTCATAAACTTGATTTTTCTTGATGACGTTCTTTAGGATTGTTGCATCTTCCGGGCATTTTGTTTCAATGCATCGATAATAGTCGAGTTCTTGTCCCAAATTTAGCAATAAATTTGCATATTCAATCACTATTTTACTGCCTTGTTTTGTTCTACTAACTTTGGCTTTAATCTCAAAACCTTACGTTGCATCACGAGCCTTGGAGTATGTCTATCGAACGGCTTCCCAAATCTCCTTTGGTATGGACAAGAACATGAAGGTATCACTAATTTCTGGGCTCATGGAATTCCATAACTATGACATGATCATGGAATCTGCATCATCCTATGCTTTGAATTTTGGGTTGTCCTTTGGTACTATCCCAAGAAGACTCAATTTTTCTTTCCCTTTCAAGTATGATCGGACGAATTGAGACCACTTTAGATAATTCTTTACATTTAGCCTATACGCTCCTTGCATATTCTGAAGATCTCCGGATGTTTGCTGCACCATGATCTCCTCGATTTGTCTAGTAGTTTTGGAAGATACGATATCCGACATATTAATTTGAGTCTAAGGTAAATTGAGGGATTTTTCTAACAATGACAACTAGAAAAGAAAAGATAGGAACAGCTCTATTTTCGGCTCAAAATAGAGCAAAATAGAGGTGAAAATCAGCAACGAAGGCTAAGAATAAGAACCCTAATTAGGCTTTGATATCATGTTAAAGAGAATGATTTATTAAAAGACTTAACATACCCAACTGGGTTGTCTATGATTACATTTATATATACATATAAAAAAAATGACTGTTTAGAATACCTAGAAGTTAGATACATCTCCCTATATTAAATACAAATATGTACATATCCCTATATTAAATACAGAGAAATGAATACAATACAAGTATATGAATACAATTAATGTACATTAACAATGGCATACACCCAAATGTATTCTCTATTTTCCAACAGGCGAGGTTCATAGAGACCAAAAGTCCATTAGGCGATGGATCAAGGCTCATATCCACTAGGTGAAGTTTCAAGCTTTAACTAACGGGGCCCTAGAAGGGAAGAACTCCTTCTGAATCTCTCTCTCTAGACTGGTCGAGGGAGCCTCAACGATCCATTGATTTTAGCAACCAAACTACTGGAACTCCAATGATCCCACTAAAAGATGCATCCATTGATTTGACAAATATTTGGATCTTGCTCCTTGTCCAAGGGAAGGACTATTCGCAAAAGGGATCTTGCTGTGGCTGGTCATCGAGAAATCCTCCCAGTGAAGCAACATCAGAGGGATCTTAGTCACAAGACGTGTCACAGGTCGTGCTGCAAGGAAGATATTAATGGCCCTCAAGCCTTGTTGTCACAGCCCAGATACCCACAATAATTAAATTCAATAGGAAGAACATAAGATCCTAAATGTATACATAATAACATAACTATCCCCATTATAATCATTATTTTATTGTTAATACTCCCACTCAAGTTGGAGCATATATATCATATGTTCCAAACTTATTACAAATGTAATTTGTTTATCCCTTAAGCAACACTAGGATTGAAGAGAGAGGGGGGGTTGGGGTTAAGTGGGGGGGAGTTAAGGGGGATGGTCTCCCTTGACCTGTCTTGGATTGGAGGGGGAAGCGTTAAGTTGTGTTAAGTAGGGGGTGGACTTCCACCCACTTAACCCTAAAATTGATCTAATTCATAACCCCCCGATTAGGGGGTAATTGAGGTGAGAGAAAATATTAGTTTTTTAAGTCTAAAAATACACATCTCCCCTTCTAACAAAGGTGAGAGAAAACACTAGTTTTCGAATATACTCAAGGCATTTATGTATAACCCACTTTGTAAGGACCTCACCCTCCCCTCACTTAACATTCAAACCAAGCAAGTTTTATCCTTTGCTCCCTCATTAACTACTCGCTCAAACCAAGAAAGCATATAAACCTCACTTAACTCCTCCAAACTTTTAACTTTATATCACTCCACCCCAGTTAACTTCACTTTACTCCATCTTTTTAGTCCAACTGTAGATTTTACGCATTAGTAAATAAAGCTACAAGTTGGTTTTTCAAACTCACAGTAGCCATATTTATCATATTCTGGAGGAGCTTTTCTCAAAGAAAGCGATAATCTACCTCTATCTTCTTAGAGTTTATTTGGGTACCAATAAGTTAGCTTTTCAGGTTTAACTTATTTTCATCTTATATGGCTGTTTTTATTTTTATTTTCATCTTCTTTTTTGGCAATTTTCGTTTATGAATGCAATTAACACGCCTAAAAACTATCAAACAAAAAAGGGAAATCAAACTTCAGTGGCAAAAATCCATGTAAGACCAAAAAAAGATAAACCCAAAAAGCCAGTTTATTGGTACCCAAAACAACCCTCTTTCATGGAAAAATAGGTTTGATGCAAAGTAAACTATTGCACGATTATCACACTTCAATTCCATAGGAAATTCGTGTGCCACATCAAGTTCAAAAGTATGTTCTAACACACTAATTCACATTATGGATGAGTCATAACTCAATATTCAGATCATGCACTTGAATGAACTACCACTGTTTGCTTCTTCGTTTCTAGAATACTAGATTTTCACCTACAAACACACAATAGCCAACAGGAACCTTCTATCATGTGAAGATCTAATCTAGTCTAGATTAGTGTATCATTGATCAAAGTATGATTACAGCTGGGAGGACCTTTGAGATAACTCAAAATACAGATGACAGCATCCCAATGAATTATTTGCAAGTGTTAGAAATGTAGAAAAATGTAGATTTGATTTTAATCCTTGATGCTTTCTTTCATTTTTGTATAGTATTGATTGTAATCATTTCCTCGATTGTCTATGACTGCTCAATAAGAAAGCCTTAGTCCCTACTTAGTTGGGATCGCCTACATGAATCCTCTTTCTCCATTCAATTCTATAACAGGTTACGTTTTCCATTCTACATGACTACAACAAGTATAAATATATGCATACAGGTGCCAAGCCAACCAGAGTTTCTTGAAATAGTATCAAATTATAGAACCTAAAGCCCGTCTTTTCATTTGGGTGATTTCGTTTGTATCAAAAAAACTCTGGTGTGAACCTTGTTCATCACCAGAGAAACTTTCCACTCCTCAAATGCATGTAAAAAATATTTTACTTGTACTATCACTTTCTTCTATACCTTTCATTCTAACCAAACAGATTTCAAATAGAAATGGTCATGCCACAATAAAGCAATGCACATCTAAGCATATGCTATTATGCAAAGAAAGAAACATTTCAGGGCGTACATGATGATAGATATAGCAAAGGCATTCTGGCATGAATCGTAGGTTTGCAGCTTCACCCCATATAAGAAGATATAGACCCATGTATAATAATTTACGCTGCTGCAATTCCTGCTGTATCGTGGGTAACCTGCAGTTTGACAGCACAAGAAACAAATAATGCAATTGACAACAAAATATGGCCATGCTCAGAAACCTCCTCTGTAAACAAGCCCAGATGAGACCATATCACCAGGGACAATGAGATTGTAGTAAGGTTTGTTTCCTTTTTTCGCACGTTAGACACTCACAGCACCAAAAGATGTCTTTGTGAAATGTTGTATTTCACATTTACACCACACCAGAATAACTCATGAATCTGTTAGACACTCAGTTTTGACCTTTCTAAGAGTAGTATTGCTTACAGCAGCTCACCATGACAGCAGTTGAAAGGATCTAGATAATATGGAGAAACTATCATCTGAATCAACAGTGTTACAATAAGAAGCTCACCAAAGACTACGTTTGCGATCCAAGTACTTGCACCATTTGTTGTAGTTCTTGAAAAGTTTCTTC
>JAVXUM010000011.1:12855010-12871478 GCA_035590655.1 Pouteria glomerata | reverse complement strand
CACCAAAGACTACTTTTGCGATCCAAGTACTTGCACCATTTTTTGTAGTTCTTGAAAAGTTTCTTCATCACTTCATCCAACGCACGTTCATCCAACTAAGCAACCAGAAAGAAGCAGAAAACTTGTATTAGTGTCTCACAAGCAGAAAAAAGCACACTAATTAAAGATGTCTTATCAACACACTACAGATCTTAAATTTTTTTTAATAAAAAATTAAAATTTAACAATGCTTGATATTTAAATGTGTTAGTTAACAGCAAAATTGTGCAGATACAGGAAGAAAGAAAAGCCCTAGACAGATCTGGCTCTTAAAACAAAGCAAAACTAGGACAGAGGCAAGCCAAAAAGGAAGAGAAGAACAATACCCACAAGAAGCCAACTCACTAACCCTTCTTTACACAGAAATGAACCAGCTAGCAGTACAATGGACAAGATACCAAGTTAAAGAAGCTTTTTTCTGTACATAAAGATTTTTTTCATCATAACAGACTAAATGGTAGGTTCGAAAGAGCTTCAACAGGTACCTATAAGGCCCATAATGAAGAGGTTAGACAACGAAGTGTCACTCTTGAGAGTTCTCAAAATTGCTAAAATATAATGGAATGTTATTTCAGGTTGGTAATGTAATGCTTGTGAATTTCACGCTGGTTGAATCAAGATGATCCAAACTCCCAAGGATAATTTCTTCCTCTGTTAACAAGATGCTTTTCTATACCCCAGAGACGCCTATTAATATACATATACGTATTTATAGGTGATTAGCAGATTAGGTCAGGCAGCTATTTAATGAATATTTTTGGGATGCTACCCATAGTAGATTCTGTAGCTTAAAACTGAACGAAACCATTCATTTTTAAGATTTTAGAGCTAAAATATTATGCAAATGAAAAATATAAATAGCCCCCAAAGCAATAGTGATTCCTAAGAATTGTTGTAGTACATCGCAGAAGTCCAACATGAACTTTGAAACCAAAATGGGATGCCTCTAGAAGTCCAACACCACAGAAGATCAGACAACTCAAATGGCATCTTATGGAGGCCATTATAAGGGCCATCACATCATGAAAGTCATCTTTTCTACATGTGAACCCCACTTTTTCTAATGCAAACCAACTTGTGATAGATGTATCAGCTAAAGCAGATATCTATGGCAAAAATTTCTTGAAAAAATAATCAAGTGAAAAAAGAGTTCCATCAAAATCACACGCATTGAAATTTGAGATAATGAATCTTGAAAGGAAAAAAAAAAATAGTGGTGGGTACAATTCTGTAGGTAGGACATAATAGCAAGGAGACAGTAAAATTCATTCCGGTTCATTTATGGGTATGGTGCAGCAGTGACAGGAAAACATAAGATACGTTCAGGTTCATTTTGGTTGTGCTAAAGAGGCAACAACATGGCCGTAGCCTTGGAAAAAGGAGTTCAAGCAAAGCAATGGTAGAGATAGGCATGGTGAAACATAGGTGTTGCTGGTGGCACGCTAGAAGCAGAGGCGGCAATTGTAGTGCAGGTGATGATGGCATTGCCCTTGCATTCCATTCCTAAATGAAATAATTTTTCTAGAACACAAACCTTGGGTTGTTGATCAGGCTTTGGGAACTGACGAATATGCACATTTGCAAGTAATAGAATGAGGTGTTCCCTTTGATTTGACACATTATCCTTCTGTAAAATAATGAACAAAATCAGTATTCATGGACATGAAGAAAAATAATTACAGTTTCCTTGTCATCATAGTCAATTAGCATTTTTCAAGCACAATTATACAGGAACTAAATGCATAAATATATAAAGAGAGCAAGAGCGAGAGCAATAGTTTTGTCAACCTGAAAGCCAAACATTGCCTGAAGCCAGTCCAGGATATCGTCATCTTTTTTCTTCTTGTAGTCCCTCGGCCACGGAAGGCCCCTGGTGTTACGAAGAGCTAAAATAGCAGCTTGAATCTGCATATTAAATAACCAACAATAGTACTTCAACCAGAAATAATGAAGCTTAAAGCAAAGCCGAAAGAAATACACCAGAGTAAAAACTCATTAGGAGCTCAAAACAAACCTCTGGATATTTCATAACTGCCTGATTTGTGCTATCAGGATCAAGAGGAAGAATATTATAAGGGACATATATCTGTGTCTTTTCAGCAACTTTATCATGAGTTTCCAATATCTGCTCAACAAAAATTTTATGTCATATAAGGAGAATAACTCTAACCCATGTAAGAAGAACGTGCAATGACTTCAAAGATTGATGATTATTTAAGCTTTTCATTTGCAAGAAACCAACATAAGGAAAGTTCTCTAATTAAAAAGAATCATTTCAGATAACAAGACAGGATGGCATTTAGTTTCACCTCACGATCAACTTCCACGGCCTGTGTCTGATTGACAGCCTTCAAAACCTCAAAGAGAACATTAGCAGTCTGGTATGCTTTGGTAAGCTGTGCACTAACAAACAGAAGACATTGACAGTTATATCAAACAAGCCACTGGAATAACAAATTCTAAGCATGTTGCATGAGATCTCTCAGAAAACTCACCGATCAGCTTTATCAGCAGCATTTTGCAAAGCTTGGATATATTTTTTGTAATAATGCTGATAAAAGCTCTGCATCTCACGTGCATCACTTTTTTTAACTCTTCCCATTAATGTTGGATCATTTTCCTGAAGCGAATGAAAGAAAGACAGCTGTTAACAAACAGGGAGATAATTATTCGGAGGTAAGAACAAACAATCGAATGGCCCTTCATGTCAGCGAATATACAACACTTTGTCAAGCAACAGATTTCAAGTGCGGGTGTCAATAAGTTGACTTAGAGACCCCAACTACAACCCCAAGTCCCACCCTCTAAAAGCAAAACAAATGAAGAAGGTGATGATAATGGTGACGAATCCCTTTGTAAGAAGGGTTCCCATTCCCATATGTCAAGTATCCATGTGTAACATCGGAATCTTGACATTCAAAACTGGCAGAGGACCTAACACATCCAAACATCTCAAATGTAGTGGTGCATAAAAAAAATAATAAATAAATAAATAAGTAAATTGAAAAAAAAAAAAAAAAACAGGGAAACTTCTGCACATACCCCATGGCCACTCACGCTACATGGAAGAGAGGTAATTAGAGAGGGATGAGAAAAAGAATAGAGAATGAGCCAAAGTGGAGTTTCATTATGATTTCCCTTAACCAAAGAACTTGCAATGAATATCATATAACACAACACATTTTAGCATGGTCCTCTTGGATAAAGATCCATCCACACGTGGACGGATCCATCAAGAGTAAGACGAAATTCAATTCCAACGATTGCTTTTGGCCACCAGACAAATTAAGGTCGTGGGATATTATCATTGAGTTTCAAGATGACATGGTTCTTCTTTAACTAGGCCAACTAATATGGGTCGTCCAATCAATGAGATTCCAGCATTACCCAAAGGCCTTCATGAAGTGTGATTAAAGGGTTTTGAATAAATTGACAGCAAGGGTGACTCTCAAATACAGGGGCATTGCATAGGGCCTCAGGATGCCAAACATGAAATGTAGGTTCAGGTCTGAAAGTACTCATTAGCTCTGTCTCCAGCCTAAACCCTTCTAGAACCCTCAATTGATAGAGACCAAGACTCAGATTATTACCAGAAGACGAAAGATTATTTTGGAGGTCTTCGCAGACAGTCATCACATTCATGAGTTCATAGACATAGCAAAAGGCTTCAGAGAGGGTGCCAAGTGACCTTATTTACGCACACACTAACATCAGCGAATTCAGAGAGATATTGTAGGTGAAATGAGGGGTCTTCACACTCATCCATTTAAAGCAACATTATCCTCCACCATCTCATTTGGATGTGTTCCTTCTTTCATTTGGATGTGTTCCTTCTTTTATTTTTTTATTTTTTATTTATTATTTAAAAATGACTCATTTTTCCTTGTTGCACTAGTCCCTCTTGGAGAAACTCAGCCCTAGGTTTTGCGACTTTGCAATATTAAGGTCTTGCACTACCTTAATATTAACCATGGATTTGTAACTTTGATATCACTTGTGTGACCTACGACCTAAATTGAACACACAAAAAGGCAATCCAATGCATAAGGCTCTGCATAGGATGGATACACGGCTCCCACCTATGAAGGGTCTAGTAATTTTTTTTGTGTTGCTGTTAAGATAATAAATTATTGCCAAAATACTATTGGGAGATAAGTGTTTGTCAATTTGTTGTTAATGAAACCACAACATGATGTCACGATTTCAATTAAGATAAAAACACAAAATCGAAAGGCTGGTTTTAAATTAAGAAGATGAAATCACAACATCATATTGCAGTTACTTAACAAGGAAATGCTGAAACCGCAATTTGATAATGCAACTTCTGAAAACGCAATATGGTCATGCAGTTTTTCCCCTTCATTACCTCAAAACCAAGAGTCAACTTTGTCTTCTCGCTTCGAAAAAACACGACGTTGAAAGAGAAGGTTTGATATTGGACAAAACTAGCTATAGAAAACCCACTATCCTGAAGTCATCCAAATCCGAGAAACCCACTACGCTGAAGAGGGCTTCACACTGGAGACACCCACACTCGGCTTCATTGCACCCACGCTTGGCTCAGTCTAGTAATTGACCAACTTTATGTATGTTATGTATTTCTTCAATCTTTGCACACTGTGAAATTATGTGAATTGTTGAATCGTTGAACTACAGTCATTGACCCTCCCCTAATTTTCTTAATTTTATTTTGTTGAACTAGGAAAAGAGATTGCCCAGCTTATAAAGATTGCAAGGTTATACCAAGAAGAGCTTGACCTCCCAACATAGGTTATTAATCATAGATGTGCAGTTTCAAAGATGAACTAGAAGAAATAAGTTGTACAGATGCTCAAGAACTAAATGGTGAAACTCGAAAGGTAATAAGCTATTAAAATTAAGGGAAATAGTACTAGAAGAAGACGTTTAGGCGGTAAATGAGAGTACAAATACTATGTGAGATAAGGTGGTAGAGTGTATTAGGACAGTAGGGAAAGAAGTCTTAGGAGAATAAAGGAGGTGCCCCGGCACAGAAAGAGACCTGGTGGTGGAGCGAGATCGTCCAAGACAAGATAAAAGTTAAAAGAGAGTGCTTTAAATTTTGATAAAAGGATCGAAATGAAGTGAACTTCGAGAAATATAAGGAAGCAAAATATAAAATTAAAAAGGTAGTTAGTGAGGCCAAGGTAAAGACATTTGAAGAGTTATATAGGCGACTTAACACTAAGAAAGGCGAAAGAGATATATTCAAGCTTGCTAAAGCCAGAGATAGGCAAACCAAGGACTTAAACCAAGTTAAATGCATTAAGGATGAGGATGAAAAGGTATTAGTAAAGGAAGAGGAGATAAAAGAGCACTGGAAAAGCTACTTCTACAAGTTATTTAACGAAAGTAGAAATAGTGACATACAATTGGAGCAACTTACTACTTCTAGGGAAGAATTGAATCATATGTGTCATAGGAGAATCAACAAGAAATAAGTAAAATAAGTATTGAAAAGGATGAAGAATGGGAAAGCGGTTGGCCCAAATGGTATCCTTATGAGGTTTGGAGGTGCTTGGGGGAGGATGGCATAAATTGATTGACAAAACTTTTTAATGTAGTGTTACAAAGCAAAAAGATGCCTGATATATAGAGGAAAAGTATTCTTATACCCATATACAAGAATAAATGAGATATTCAGAACTGTGCAAACTACAGATGGATTAAATTGATGAGTCATACGATAACTTTATGGGAGAGAGTTATTGAGAGAAGATTAAGAAAAACAACAAACGTTTCAGAGAATCAATTTGGTTTCATGCGTAGGAGATCAACCATGGAGGGTATTTTCTTCCTGAGAAGGTTAATGGAACAGTATAAAGAAGGTCAAAAAGATTTACATATGGTGTTCACTGATTTGGAGAAAACCTATGATAGGGTTCTTAGGAAGATTCTCCAGAGAGTATTGGAAAAAAAAAGAATGTGTGTCACATATATTAAAGCGATAAAGGACATGAATTATAGAGCGGGGACATCTATACGAACGGCTAGCGAAAAAATTAAGGAGTTTCCTATCACGATTGGTCTACACCAAGGCCCAGCGTTAAGCCAGTACTTATTTGCCCTAATTATGGATGAGATTACTAGTCATATTTAGAATTAGGTGTTGTGGTGTATGTTACTTGCAGATACCATTGTTTTAGCAGATGAGACGATAGAAGGAGTGAATGCTAAGTTAGAATTGTGGTGGTAAACGTTAGAGACAAAAGGGTTAAAGCTAAGTCAAGGCAAGACGAAATATAGGGAATGCAAGTTTAGTCAAAGTAAGACAACTGGTAGCATAGAAGTAAGTTTGGGTATTCAAAAGATTGTAGAAAAAAAAAAAAAACTATAAATATCTTGGATCTATGGTACAACAAGATGGAATGATGGATACTGATGTAAGTCACAGGATTCTAGTTTGGTGGACCAAATGGGGAAGTGATTCAGGGGTCTTGTGTGACTGGAAAATCCCCCTCAAGGTTAAAGGAAAGTATTATAAAATGGCGATAAAACCAACGCTGTTATATGAATTAGAGTGTTGGGCAATAAAGCATAATCATGTTCAAAAAATGACAATTGCAGATATGAGAATGTTAAGATGGATGTGCGGGATCACAAGAAGAGATAAGATTCGGAACGATGAGATTAGAGGCAAGGTAAAAATAGCACCGATTAAAGATAAAATGAGAGAAAATCAATTAAAATGGTCCGAACATGTTAGATGGCGTCGAATGGAGGCACCTGTTAAAAAATGTAAAAGTATGGAAATTGTCAGGAGTAGGAGAGGAAGACCTAAGAGCAGTTGAAAATAAACTATTAAACATGATCTTACCTACATGGATCTAACGGAGGTAATGGCCCTACATAGATTTGATTAGCGCTATCAAATCCATATAACCAATCCCACCTAGTGGAAAAAGCTTAGTTTGGTTTGGTATGATTTATTTTCCCCAAACAATAAGTTTTGCAAGTGTTTGGGGAACATCAGAGTATTTATCTTGTGATTAATTGTTTTAACTGAGTATTTATTTCATTGCCATGTACAATGACATCTCAAACTTAGTTAATTGTACCAAAAACCTAAATTCCATCTCATTATTTTCCTTTGAATCCATGCAAAATACTAGCTATTTTAGGACTAGCCCTATACTTAATAATCCACCTATCCCTTAATTTCAACCATTTCAATAGTCCATTTTTCAAATTTTCCCTAATTAACTAATCAAATACCAACCCAAATGGGATATTTCACCTTAAATCAGAAATGTATTAGTTTGTCAGAATATTCCAGAATCAAGAATATTTGCTTTAGCATAATTAGGAATTACTGTGATTGTAATTTTAATTATTGCGATTATAATTTCCTTTGTTGGTGTAATCCTTTTATTATAAATATAATGCTAGAGGAGGAGGCTAATTAAGTCTCTGAATTTTTGTTTTGATAATGCCTTGGAATACATTAAATCTATCATGGATACCTTTTGTGTTGAATGGGGAATTATTCATCAGACTACTTGTGTTCACACCTCCCAACAAAATGGCTCATACCTTGTGTTTTAATATGAATGTTCCCAAACAATATTAGGGTGAGGCTATTTTGACAACTTGTTATCTCATTAATCGAGTTCCATCTGTTTCCCTCAAATATTGGTCCTCTTTCTCTCTTCTTTATCCCTCAGCATCTCCGTTTTCCCTTTCTCTTCGTACCTTTAGCTGTGTTACATTTGTTCATAACTTGAACCCAGGTTTGGAAAAACTCTCCCCTCGTGCTAGACCGTACATTTCTCTTAGCTATTCTCGCACTCAAAAGTGCTGTCGTTGTTATCATCCTCCTTTTCGATGAAACTTTGTAAGTGCTGATATTACATTTTTTGAGTCTACCTCTTATTTTCCTCATGACGGGGAGGTTTCTCCTCCCTCTCAAGAGGGAGAGTTGACTACTACGTTGGATGATCTTATTCTTCCTACATCTAGTCCTGTTCTTCCTGACCCTGTTCCTTCTCCTTTTAGTCCTAGCCTGCCTCCATTACAAGGACCTCATCCTTTGTAGGTGTATCAATGTCGTTCTCATCCTATCACTCCACCAGCACCAGTCAACTCTACACTTGTGAATTCTAAGTCACTCGACCCTCTGTCACGGATGTTTCTCAACCCTATAAAGATCATGACACCACATCGCTTGAGCCTAAGCCTACACCTTCCATTAATTATCTTCCTATTGCCCTACGACGAGATAGACATTATGTTACTTCGTCTACGATCCTTTGTTTGTGCCTTGTCCTCTATTTCTATTCCTATCTCTTATGAGCAGACTTTATTATCACCGGGCTAGAAGGCAGCGATAGATGAAGAGATGCATGCGTTACATCATAATCATATATGGGATCTTATGTCTCTTCCTCCTGGAAAGAAGACAGTGGGGTGTCAATAAGTATATCCTATTAAGTATTTGCCAGATGGATCTATTGAGCGGCTCAAAACTCGATTGGTAGCAAAATGATATACACAAACATATGGAGTTAACCATTTCGAGACCTTCTCTTCAGTTGCTTGCCTTAACTCAGTTCGCATTCTTCTGGCAGTGGCAATAAGTGAGTCCTAGCCTTTGTTTCAACTAGATATTAAAAATGCCTTTTTACAAAGAGAACTTCAGGAAGAAGTATACATGGACCAGCCACTTGGGTACGTTATTTTAGGCAGTGACAATCTTGTTTGTCGTTTACATCGAGATTTGTATGGTCTCAAGTAATCCCCAAATGCATGATTTGATCGATTTAGTAAGGTTCATTTGGATTATGGTTTCAGCCAATCTACATCCGATCACTCAGTTTTTATACATCATGCTTCCACTGGTACTATTATTATCTTTAGGGATGATAAGAAAGGTATTTATGAATTGAAGCAACATTTAGGGAAGCAATTTCATACAAAGGATTTTGGAGCTTTATGCTATTTCCTAAGGATTGACGTTGCTCAATCCTCGCAGAGTATATCTCTATCTCAAAGGAAATATGTACTAGAGTTGCTTTCCGAAACTGGACTTTTGGGGTCACATCCCGCTGATACCCCTATAGATTCTATGGTTCGTCTTGATTCTGAGAGTGTAATCCCTTTTCTGATGTTGGTCGGTATTGGCGTATTGTGGAAAAGTTGATTTACCTCACTGTGACACGACCAGATATTACATATCCTGTTGGTGTGGTTAGTCAATTTATGCATACTCCTCGTCAGTCACATTTTGATGCTGTATGTCAAATTTTGAGGTATTTGAAGAGTTCTATAGGTGGACTACTCTATCGACCTTCCACCATGTTCGATGTAGTAGGATATAGTAATGCAGACTAGGTTAGCAGTCAATCTGATAGGAGATCTACCTCTAGATATTGTACCTTCATTAGTGATAATCTTGTAACTGGGCATAGTAAGAAGCAAACAGTAGTTGCTCGTTCTAGTGCTGAAGCTGAATATCGTGCCATGGCTCATACTACTGAGCAAATGCTTTGGGTTCGTTCGCTACTTAAAGATTTTGGCATTCAAAGCTCAAATGTCAATATATTGTGATAATCAAGCTGCCATCTTTATTGCCAACAATCCTGTATTTCACGAACAAACGAAACATATAGATGTGGATTGTCATTTTATTCGTGATCTCCTACCACCCCGTTTGTACGATCAAATTCTCAACTGGGTGACATATTCACTAAGCCATTGTCTCGTTTTCTATTCCAGCAATTCTGTTCCAATCTAGGTATGTTTGATCTCTATACTCCAGCTTGAGGAAGAGTGTCAAAATATTCCAAAATCCAAAATATTTGCTTAAGCATAATTAGTAATTATTGTGATTGTAATTTTAATTATCGCGATTATAGTTTCCTTTCTTGGTGTAATCCTTTTGTTATAAATATAATGATAGAAGAGGAAGCTAATTAAGTCTCTAAATTTTCTTCTACCAAATTCTTAACTAGTTTAAAATGGAGTTTTCTACATCTCTAATACTGATAATTTATATTCTTAATTGAAAGTATCATATATGAACAACACGTTACTTTATTTTGCTATTGGGGTGAGTTTTCTACATCTCTGATACTAATGATTTATATTTTCTTAGTTGAAGGTACCATGCCTGAATAATACGTTACTTTATTTTGTTATTAGGATGAGAGTGTAGTATCAATTATTGAGGGATTGTCTTGTGATCGTGATTATGAGTAGAGCATTCGAGTTATTTCTAGTTCAAGCTATGAACAGTTGGTCACAAAGTTGTGTAATTTTTTGGATGTGGTCGAATGAGAATAAAGGTAACTTGTCGGTATCCATTCATTATTGGAGACATAGTTCGTTACAAGCCATTGCGAGCAGATAATGATAATCCAGTTAGGGACATGATGTATGTGTTGGACAAGTTGAAGTTGAATCATGTTGACTTGTACATAGACCATGAAGAATTATAGGTGAAGTATCCCATTCAAGCACCTATTGCTGTCGATATTAGGATAGGGCCCACTCTTAGCTCCTGTAAAGATAACTGAATTGAAAGACAAAATTATTGTATTGTATTAGGGTTCCTGAACTTATTTACATACATAAGAGTCCCACTTCCTAGGAAACTATACATATTAGGAAACTGTCAATCAGATATCCTTACACTAGAAAATTACGAAACTAATTATCTTCCTACTATATTTACATTAATATCTAACAGCTCCAAAGGACAGCATGCTTTCAATTTGCATGATTTGCAATCGCCCCTTAGTCTTAGGCCTACAGAGTTTGTTAAATGGGAGGCAATCAAGGAACTAACTGATTGTGAGGAGCAAATGGGTGTCGACGTATCATTTGTGAATTCATCCATGAACGAGATGATGGCAACGCATGACCCGTTCATTGATGGAGATGTTGACCTTGATGCTAAGTTTAATGTTGCCAAGGGGTTAGAAGAGGGTGAGCATCAATTATATCAACCCGACTCGCAGACATTTACAACTTTTAAGTAAGTCAAGCATTGTTGGGTCCACATCTAAGTTCCATTACCAAACTAGGAACCTAAAACTGAAGAGCCTCGGATTGGTATTCCATTCAAGGACAGAATAGAGTTAATGAATGCTCTAAAGACTTACCATGTCAAAACCAATACTCAATTGTAAACAGTTGAATCTGATACGAAAAGGTAGGTGATTAAGTGCATGGTGGACTTACTGATCCGTTTTCCCTTCCTCCCATTCTGTGTTTATGTTATCAACAGGAGATTTAGAAACTAGTCCAAGCAATACATATAACACAAAGTATTGTTCATTTAGGCACGATAAAGGTCCACTATTCCATCTTAGTATATCCATGATGTCCGCATCTATTAAGTCCAGTAAGTGCATATGCTTAAAAGAAAAAATCATTTCTGTAAATGAAAAAATTTATTAACCAAGTTACTTTAATATCACAAGAAACAAGAATTTCTGTAAAGATTAAGTTAGTGGTACATGCAGTGGGCCATAGCTTAAGAGGAGGGGGGATGGGAAAGATCAATACTTACCCTTTCCAAACGTTGAAGAAGTGCTGTTTTAAATTGACGAACACCACGTCCATTTGAAGTAGGATCAAGCCGATGAGCTTTCTCAAAAGCATAAAACCGACCTACATTCCAAACCACCATTTGTTAACATTTCAAACCAAATAATGAACATGTTATGTGAGAGGATTGCACAAGAAAAAGAACATATGATAACAAACCAAAACGAGAACCAATAAATTAATAGTAAGAACTAATGAATGTGAAAGTAATTGTTAGAAGTTGTCCCACATCTGCCTATCAGAAAAATTAGATGTTCCATATAAGAGATAGACTTCCCTCACCGTAACACCTAAGTTTTAAGGTAGAAGTACCTACTCTTATGTGTTGTTGAGCTTACCTACATCGTATCAGAGCAGGTTTTCAAATTGAGCCTCACCATTGTCTACGTTGAGCCTATGTCCATGCAAGCCAACGTGAGAAAGGCTGTTAGAAATTATCCCACATTGGCCCATCAGAAAAATTATATGTCCCATATAAGAGATAGACTTCTCTCACCTTAACACCTAAGTTTTAAGGTAAAACTCTCAACTCTTATGTGTTGTTAGGCTTATTTACAATGATAACTCCAGCAAAAGAATAAATAGCGAATTGTCACCCAAAAAAGGGAGTAGATTGCATCATAACTTCTTAAGAGACTCAATACAATTGGAATGTCTTCCATTCTAGAATCAGTTTAATAATTTTCCACATAAAAAGGGAATCTTTTGTTACAATAGGAAGATTCATCTTCATCGTGTGTACATATATATCTCACGAATGTTACACACTCATTTTTTTCTCTTGATTGTCTCAATTTTATCCCTTTCATCCTTGGTGACCTCTTGAGTGATGCAATAAAACGAGTTCGCTCCATGCTGATAAAGATGAGTTAAAGGTAACTCGTCAAGTTGAGGACCCTCCGAAGAATACCAAGCATTTGCATAGCTCAAGAGGTCACCACGAATGAGAGGGATAAAATTAAGACAATCAAGAGAGAAAATGAGTTTATGCGTGTGCGCATGTGCACTCGTGCGATATCTATATACAGGAGGGGAAGGAGCGATCTACGCCCCCTAAGTTTTGAAATATTTGAATTATACCCTTAGTTTTTATAAAACAATTCATAACTTATTTGTGTCCCCCCCCCCCCCGGGGCGGCGGGGGAGCTCAAGAGGCCACCAAGAATGAAGGGGAGACAATTAAGATAATCAAGAGAGAAAATGAGAGTATGTGCATGCCCACACGCGCTCGTGAGATATATGCATACGTAGGAGGGGAAGGGGGTAATCAATGCCCCAATCCTGTTTTTATAAAACAATTCTTAACTTATTTGTGTCCCCTTAGGGAAAGTTTTAACTTCCCTAAGTTTTGAAATTTTTGAATTATACCCCTAGTTTTTATAAAACAATTCATAACTTATTTGTGTCCCCCTCCCCCCGGGTGAAGTTTTAACTCCCCTAAGTTTTGAAATTTTTGAATTATATCCCTAGTTTGCATAAAACAAGTCATAACTTATTATATACTAGCATTTTGCTCGTGCCTAAAAGCACGTGGGCAAACAAAACTCAGCCGTTAATAATTAACAAACAAACCTCAGTCGTTAATGCCATCTCATATATGTCAAATCATTGAGCTGAATGGTAACATAGATTTGGAATGTTTGAATTTGACAATAATTTAGCAAAACAAAGCCTTGAGTTGGGTGACTCATCCAACAGGTTAACCATTAACTTTCAAGGTTTCGGCCTTAGAAGAAAAGCAATGTTTTATGGAGTGCTTCAGTTATTGCCACTCTTCGGATAATTTGAAAAGAAATAAATGCAAGAACTTTCAAGGACAAAAGCAACGACATTCAAGGCTAGTGGGAGAAGATTAATTTTCTTACATCCTCTTCCCAAATTTGCTCTATATCCATTATTTCTTCTTCGGCACATGATTTATTTTTCGGTGCAGTCGGTTAAATATTACCAATTGGTAGTATCACTATTTTACTTTCTTTCTATTTTCCTTTGCTTGTGGGGACTTCCCGTCCTATTTATTTGTATTTCTCTATTTACCAATAATAAAAATTATTGTCGATTATCAAAAAACCAGAAAACAAAGCTTTGGGCCCACGAAGTGACAATTTTCGGCAATTCAATTCAATTCAGGGCAACCATTAGTCAAGCCCACTAGAGCTTAGTGGTAACAAGCGAAATGCACCAAAACTTCCCCGTCAGAAAGTGCAAATACTGCCCAAAAGAACAATGGCTGAAAGTCGTAACACTCAGATTCGCGATGTATAATAAATGGATGTGAACTTGCACAATATGGCACAAAGACAAAAAAATATAGCTATAGTTTGCCTGGCTTTTGGGGACTACTTTCATTTCTTTTGAAAGCAAACTGCAACAATTTTTTTTTTTTTTTGGCAACTAAAACAGAAAAAGTACTCCCAAAAATCACTAATTAATCACCATTCTCCAATTTTTACACAGTGCATCAAATGAAAACACAGCATAAATAAATAAATCCATGTACATTTTTGGGGATGTGAGTGAAAAACTTACACAGATAAGCAACCCTTGCGTTAGCTTTTTCAACTTCATTGGCAACACGGAGAATGGGAGCAATCTCTACAAGTGATGAGGGCACGACTTCACTGTCAAACATCGACTCTCCAAGATTCCCCGCCGTCTGAGTCCGCGTGATCCGGCGTTGCGGCGGCGGCACCGCCGCAGCCTTATCAGAACCCCCTCTGGAAGACATTCTTCCGACACTCTGTTCAAAATGCTCCACAACGCCCTCCTTCCCTGTAAAAAATCAAAACCCAGTTGAAAACCTCACCACCACATTCACCGGTAAACACACAGATGATTCAAAACAAGCAAATAGATCCAGACGAAAAAATATAAAACTGTGGGACTGCACAAAGTGTACCCAGAAGAGCAGACAGGAACAAATCTCTATTAAGCTTGTGAATCTAACATCTGCAAGAACCAAAGAGGGTCACCAAAATTACCAAAAAAAAAAAAAAAAGAGGGTCACCAAGAGGAGATCAAGTTCAGAGACTAGCTGCAATGTAAAGCATAAAAATAGAAGGAATGCACTTAACAAAGGCAGGAAAGAAGCAGATTCAGAGAGAGAAAAAGGGGTTTTTAGAGACAGAAATGGAGAGGAGAGAAAGGAGAGAAGGAGAGACAGCAACTTTAAGACGCTTAAAGAGGCAAGGAAACCAATGTGGGGGTAGGGTGTGGTGGACTGGAGTAGGGGAAGATGAGCATGCTGCAAAAAAAGGGTAAAGCAGATTATCAACCTTTTTATTTTTCTTTTCCTTTTACTGTTTTTCTTTTGACAAGTTTACCTTAACGGGTGGAATTTGCTATTTGTTCTCCATTTCTTATTCTTTTGAATTTGAATTTTGTTCCCTTCTTATACTCCTCTAATATCCCATTTGAAAAATATTGTTAACCGTTATTAAAATAGATGAGAAGTTTTAACACCTCAAATTAAGAAGTTCAATGACTTTAAAATATATCAATTTATAAGTGCGCGTGAAATTTAAAGGTGTTTAAATTTTCAAAAAACAAATAAAAAAACTCTTCAACTAAATTTCATCGCGTGTTACTTTTATGCTAAAAAAATTAAAAATTGATACAAAAGGGGACACATAATAAAATTTAATTAAAAAATTTAAAACTTTTACAATTTTTAGAGATTTTTGAAAAAATTTAGAGTTCAAATAGAGCTTTAACATTTGTTTGAAAGTCTAATTTTTAATTATTTAGGTATATTTTGGCTAAAAATTAGTAGGTAAAATTTTTTATGTATTTGGTAAAATAAATAGCAATTTTTAATAACTTTCAATATATTTTAGTAATTTTTTATGTATTTGATAAAATTTTTAGTAATTTTTAATAATTTTTTGTGTATTTGATAAAAATTTTGATAACTTTTTATTGTTATTGAGCATAAAAATAATAAAATTTGATATTTTATCAAATACTCATTTCCTAAATATTAATTCCTTTATACTGATTTTTGAGAATTTTTTTTTGTTCTACGGTTATATTACAAAAATATATGGCATTGACAGTCCGGGTGAAAATAATTGGAAATCTGCCGTTAATGAAAGCGCTAGATGAACTAGCGTTTTAAAAACCATAGAAAACGCTATTAAGGACAGTGATTTTGACACCGATATGGTGAAAGCGCTACTTGCTACAGCGACTTCTGAAAGCGCTATAGGATATAGCGCCTCCTCAAAACGCTATCAGAAATAGCGCTTTCTAAAAACGCTACAGAAACTAGCGTTTTCTTCTGCGCTATATACATAGCCCGCTGCGCGCCTCTCTCAATTCTGAGAGTTTCCTCTCTCTACATCTCCTCTCTCTCTCTCTCTTCCGGTGAGGTACACCGTCCTCGTCGCTGTCGCGGTCGCCGACGCCTCCGGCTGATTGCATCACAGGTATGTTCTCTTCTACTGTTTTCTGCTATGCTCCCTAAGACAATGTATATACATATATATATATAACCGTGGCATATCTATCTTCAGGTCTCACCCGAGTCAAGCCTGCCTTTAGCCGTGGGTTGCAAAACGAAATCGCCTACCGCCGACACTCCCGTGCAGGTATTTTGCATGATTTATGTATTTTTTATCCAATGTGAAGGTTTATTGCAGATTTTGATTTTGCCTGATTTGATTTTTTTTTACTTAGTATTTTTTATCCAATCCGATTGAATTGGGAGTTGCTAATGCTTAGTATTTTTTTTTTTCTTACTTTAATTTCTCTTGTTCTGCATGAAAACATAGAATGACACTTGATGGTTGGGTTGATTGTTTATGCCATTTTATTATGACTGCTTATGCAAAAGTTGTTTTTGATGATTTTGTTATTTTAC
>JAVXUM010000011.1:12801077-12816462 GCA_035590655.1 Pouteria glomerata | reverse complement strand
AACAAAATATATATCACACAAGAAAGAGGAATTGTATTTAAAGGGGAAAAAAAGGAACAATAATCTGCAATCAGATGACAGCTTATTCATAATCTTTATGCAGCATTTGTTCTGATATTTCTTCTTCTCTTTTTCTTCCTTTCTTTTTTGTTTTAAATCAGTAAAAGCTTCTTCAACCCAAAAACTATATATTGCACTGCTTTTCCCATCTTGCTTCCAGCTCTCTATAAAAAATTACAAAAAGCAGAAGCTGCTTCGTAACAGATGTATATAAGTAGATTCACAAAATGGGATGACAAAGCCAAATAGTAATTAAAAAGTGATATATATATATATGTATATAGAAGGGGGGGAGGGAGAGAGATGAAAGAAGACCATTGAAATGATAAGAAAGCCACAAAAATAAACCCAAATTCAAACCCCATCAGAGAATGAATACCTATTAGAATTTAAAAGCTATACAACCAGACCCACATCGAGGAAAAAAAAAGGTGCTCCACATTTCCTTTCTTAGAAACTGATCTGCCTTAGCACCTTGGAAGAAATATTGAAGAGGCTTCCATACATCTACATTCTGTTAAATCTGTGAACCAGTAAGGCAGATCCCACAGGGTGGAGATTAGCCAGCATTCGCCCGTATACCATTATAAACCAACCAGACTTTTGCTAAGCTGTGCTCGTAAAAGATGATAGAACACCCTCATGCAATACAAAGCTAGCAACCATTTGCAAGCCCAACTGCTACAATCTTTTCCTCCAACATCGCAGTTGATTTACACCCTTTGGCCCCAGAACCTTGACTTCAACACCTCCACTGGCCTGAACAGCAGGGGTAGACTCCTGAACCAAATCAGATGCAGCCTCCAATGATTTTAATGGTTTATTTCTCCATTTGCACCTTCTTTGTACAATTCATCAATTGAATTCCCTTTCCAAATCTTCTCTTCAAACTGTGCTGCTGCCTGGCCTTCTTCTCCTGAATTGACTTTTGACAATCCTCATAGAAACCAAAATCATCCAGGATGGATGTCTTGCTAGAATGATCCTTGAATATTTTCAGCATCTGAAGCCCCTGCTCTAATTTGAGCTCATGTATACCCACTCTTAGTGACTGGTTTGTTCTTATTATTCACCAGAGTAATGTGTTTCAACAGACTATTTGTCTGATGTTTATTGCACTAAAAAATGTAACACTTCCACTGAATGTAGCTTCAGAGGATCCTAAGTTCAACTTCTGATGTTGAGAAAAAAAGCCCTAGATGTATCGAAGTTTTATAGTCAATTGTTCTACATGAATTCAAGAAATGAAATGCAGGAACAAATTGTAAGGAAAATAAGTGTCAAGCTTATTCCTAGTTCTCTATCTTAACGACTATTGACCCAAAACAATCAGATTGAATTTTATCCTCACAGTGAGTCAGTGACAAGAATGTAATAGTAAATGCTAAGAAACTGGATAAGATTTCATTTTTCAAACCAGACATAATGAAAGTTCTTGATGCCATGCTCTCATCACAAGAATTGGCAAACAGTTGTCTAAGCCCGAGCAAAGATGAATACTCAAAATAAACAATATGATTATCTCACCCTTAAATATCTTTGAAGGATCCAAAAAATACATGAACAGCACGTGCCTGGTTGAACCAGACTTCCAACTTTACCACACCATCCAGAACAACGGAATTATGGAAAGCACATTAACAATGATTTTGAATATGTTGCGTAATACAATCAACTTGAACGATTCCAGGACCTCCTTCAATTAATGAAAACGTAACTATGACTCTATGACTCTGCAGTCACAGTACGAATTTATTATGCATATGCAGAAATACATATATCCAAACATGATATGAAGTAAAAAACAGAGTCAGAGAGCAGAGGAAAATAGCATTTACCACTAATACCTGTTTTCCTCATCTTCCATATTTTGAAGCTGCATCTTTTCATCCTCAGTTATGTCCAATGCAACCTAAAACTTAAAGCAGAATAGAGTTAAAGAATAAAGAACTCATCAAAGGTTTGGCATTAATTGCAATGCTCAAAAAAGATAAAAATAAACATAGCTTTTACGGACAACTCGTTTTTAGAAAATTATCATTCACGCAGTTATCTGCAGATGTGCAAAACAAATAATTACCTAGACTAAAGAAGTTTCAGAAAACGAAGGCAAAATTCCCTAATTGGGAGAAAAAAAAAAAGACTTGAGGAAGGTGTAAACTCCAAGCCAATGATTTAGCAAGAACAAGTATTTCGATGATTACTCAAGTCTGAGAAAGTGTCCCATTTCGGGGCCGTTTGGGAACACTGTCATTTTTTTGTTATTATTTTTTTGTTATCGTTTTCTGTTTTGTGTTTTCTGTTGTCGTTTTTCTTTCCTGAAATGAAAACTGAAACAGTATTTGGAAACGTAATTTTGCTTACAATTATTATTTTTTTATTTTTTGAAAATATTTAATTATATTATATTATATTATACTATGTTATATCATAACATAATATAATATAACATAGTATAATATAATATATTATTATATTAATATATTATATTACATAGTAATTAAATTATTATATTATATTACATTATATTATATTATATAGTAATTAAATTATTACATTATATTATATTGTATTATATTATATATTACATTTTATTATATTATATTATTGTCATATTATATTAAAATGGGCAATGTTAAAAAAATGGACCAAAATATTTGGAACAGGAAAAGAAAACAAGAGTGAAAACACCTTTTTTCCGTTTTCATTTTTCTGTTGTTTTCATTTTTTTGGAAACAAGAAAACGCAAACAGATTTTAACAAATATGTTTTTGTTGCAAGTTTTCAAAATTTTGAAAACGAAAACAGAAAAACAGAAAATGAAAACGTTACCAAACGGGGGCTAGATATAACCAAACCAAACCAAACTAAGCCTTTTCCCACTAGGTGGGGTCAGCTATATGGATTTGACGACACCAATCAAATCTATTGAGGGCCATATCCTCCGTTAAATCTATGTAGACAAGGTCATGTTTAATAATTTCTTTCTTTGTATAAATATTTAATTATGTAGGAGACACATATATCATACCATTATTCAAATATCCTTCTCCAAGTGTCAAGTGTCCAACGTAAATACATCATATATTTAGAATACGTGTAACAAAGCCTTAGACCAGAAGCGACAACATGTTAAAGTAAAGATCTACATGACTGGAGAACTTACTTGTTCAACATGTTGAGCAAGCTTCTCTATCAATGTCTCTTTTGTTATCAAACGAGTTGACACTTTCTTTAGTAATTCAGAATCCTCATTCTCATAACGTTTTCTTTTCAATGAATGCAATAGTGCCATTTCTTTTAAGACGTCGTATATAGCACCTGTGGCATCAGAAATGTACCTGCCAATACACAAAAATGTCATTCAACTTTGTCTAACAGAAGAGGAATACCACTTCTAAAGCTCAGTGATAAACAAGAAACAGAGTTGCTGGAATTACTTGCTCAAATTTCGTTTTCTCTCCTGCTGCTCACGAGCCTGAATTTTTCTCACTATTTTGGACTTTAGCTGGTTGCAACACTGCTGAATAGAAGTCTGGAGGAATGTGCAGTTAAATTACCAACTGTTTTTATTACTGAAACCCACATTTCAATTGACAAACACCAACCTTGACAGCAGATGCTATCTCGCTTATATCGTCTCCAATATATTCCTTTCCAGTCCCTTTAAAGGGGATTTTTGTGCTTACAATGCTTACAAAAACACCAATCTTGTCTTGTGTCTGATTGATCTTGTAACTATTCCAACTGAAAGAAGATGCATCAATTAGATTTCCAGTTGTTAAAGAAAGTTGCATTTTTTCCTTTTAAATTTCCAAGAGAACTACAAAAAATCCCAGCCTACCCCCGCCCATATGTATAAATTTATGAAATCTGCATATCTTACTTGATTCTCTTCAGGGCAGTCCTAGTGACAACATCGGCACCCTGCTCAAATAGAAGGGGAATGCGGTTTGCAAATCGGAAAATATTCAAGCCCTAAAATTGACCAAGAAAATGTATTCTTTAATTTCAAGTCATTAGAAATAAAGAAAATTTACAACCAGCACAAGCACCAGATTTTAGGAACTCAAAAGTCTAAATAAGTCACAAAATACAGCATGCTTGAAACTTGAAAGACTAGTAATCATTTCAACAAAATTCCTATTGTGGATAAGTCACCACCAGAGCCAACAACCAAGCGCACGGCAGTTGTTCAGAAGAAAAATGGATGTCAACATCTGTGTCTACAATTGCAGATGAGTATATTTAACTACAGGGATTTACATGTCCAAGGACTAGTGCATATACCATATGTGATATGACCCTCCTGGGAAAAGGAACGGCTAGCAACAACATTTAAATTTATGTCTGACATATACAGCACATCAGTAATGTTATTAAGCAAAAATCCATTGCAAATAGAATGGGTCCCAAAAGAAGCGGACATTGCAACTTTCCCTCATTTCTAGTCTAAAGGATATGTTTGAAAATTCATGCAAAGAATAAGCATATAACAGCAGCTAAAAAATTTCCAAACTTGCCATGCATTTATGACGACTACAGACCCTAGTGTAAAAACAAAAAAGGAAAGCACGTACTTGCTTAACATCTTTTCCACCCACACTGACTCCCGCTTCCACAATGAATGGGTGGCCCTCAAAAACTTGAGGACTGCATAAGAAAAAATTGGATGACTCAGAACAAACATATTAATCTGCACTAGCGAGAATCCAACTAAACCCATCAACATGTCAGTTAAACTAAAAATATGAAGAAAATCAATCCAGGTAATTTTTTGTATCAGAACACAACCTTCCTGAATAAGTTGCAACCATATCTGGGTGCAGCTCCTTAATAATTCCAAGACGAAGATTGTATTCCCCAGCAGGACTAAGACACTGCAAAAATATCACTTGATGTGCTATAGGGTGTGTTTGGAATGATAAAAGATAAAATAAAGTGAGATAAGTTACAAGTTCATAACATATGCAGTGAGATAAAACGTGAATAACATTTAGAGGTTTTCAGAGATTTTCAGAGCTTTATAGCAAACCAAACGGAACCATAATGGGTGTGTTTGGAGTTGTACAAAATTATATAAAATTGTAGAAGTTAGTGCCTTGTGTTTTGTGCAATGAGTAAGAAATTTAAATTTTATAATCTCGTAATTTGTGTTTATAGAAATTTGCAAAGTTTTGTATTTTTTTATTTTGTACCAAACAGTGCCAATATAGATATATATGGAAACAAAATTTTGAAAAATTCAAGGAATAGATAATATTCAAGATCAAGGGACAATATGATGGATTAAAATTGAAAACAATTATAACAGAACGGAAATTGAAAACGAAGAGTAGCTTACATCACCACTAGGTTCATCAAACTTAGCCTGACGAAACAACTGATGGATCCGAACTATCTGCTCAGAGGTTAGTGATTTAACTGGCATTTTTGGGCTAAATTCTGGACCCATTTCTCCTAAAACATGAGAACATATTAAAAGGAATTAGTAGAGGCAGCTTAAAGTACTAAAAGGAAAATACGCAATTACAATTCAAGCATCTCCACAACTGAAAATAGCATGGACTGCTGAAACTTAACAACATTAAGCAAAGACAATAAAAAACTTAAACTATCATCAACCATCCGAATAAACAGAACACTGCAATTCAAATGCTCCTGTACAAACTAGATGACATTATTGACGAGTCAAACAACCCACATCAACCATATCACGGGAGTGTTTGTTTTGTTGAAGAACTCTGAAAAACTCTGGAAACCTCGAAAAGCTTTTACTTTTTATCTCACTGCACGCATTACGAACCCACAAATTATCTTATTTTATCTCACTTTTTATCATACCAAACACCCTCAACATGATGTTTGCACATTCACGCAAATCAATACAAGTTTAACCAAGCACTTGTCTAATTAGACGCGAATTCATTGCTTTTGGGCTGAAATTCAGTAAAAAACCTTCTTGGGATTAGGAGTGAAATCAACTTTTGAAGGATTGAATTCTAAATTCAAAATCTTCATGGATATGAAATGCCATGGGTTTATTATTTAAAGTTCTAGTTAAAAATGTACGAAGAACAGATAGTAAAAAGAGAATTAAGAAGATATTAATGAGCAATTGCTGCGTATTAGCCCCATCAACCTCATATGGCATGCAATTACCAAGAAAAAAAAAAAGACTCGTATGGCATGTAAAACATCACAAATTAGAGCCAGCTTCCAATATCCAAAAATACAAAATATGATTTCAAAATTAGAGTCCTTTAATATTCTTCTAATATTCTAACCCTCCCTCCTCAAGCTGGAGCATATAATCCCACATGTCATGCTTGTCAGATGACAAGTCTTGAAAAGAGAGTTGAGGCAATGGTTTGGTAGGAATGTTGCCAAATTGAGACTCTGAATGAACATAGGCCGTGCAAAGCTCTCCACGCACCAACATATCATATATAAAGTGACAATCCACCTTAATATATTTTGTGTGCTTATGAAAA
Source organism: Pouteria glomerata (assembly GCA_035590655.1). Lineage (NCBI taxonomy): Eukaryota > Viridiplantae > Streptophyta > Magnoliopsida > Ericales > Sapotaceae > Pouteria > Pouteria glomerata. The sequence continues at coordinate 12,809,908 of JAVXUM010000011.1, read as the reverse complement.
CTAGGATTGTTGGTAATTAATATGGCAGCCTTGTTATCACAAAACATTGACATAGACTAAGGGATAAAATCATGAAAGAGGGATCAAACCCAAAGCATTTCAAAAGTTGTATGTGCCAGGGCACAACACTCAACCTCAGCACTAGAGCAAGCCACCAGATTTTGCTTTTTGCTCCGGCAAGTAACAAGACTATCTCCAACAAATATACAATACCCAAGTGCATATCAACAATCAGAATGACTACCAGAACATTCAGAGAAAAGGAAGCATGACAGAGCAAACCACAAGCGGCTGCCCTTTCAAATAACACAAGATACAACACACAGCCTCAAAATGTGGCAAGGGGAATGCATAAATTGAACAGCACCCATAGCATAAGTGATGTGCAGTCAAGTGACATAAGATAGACCAATTTGCCAACTAAACGCCAATAACAACTAACAACAAATATAGCAGTGTCGGCTTCAATATCAAGTTTGACAGGGGAATCCATGAGAGTCAATCTAAGATAGAAGATCCTGAACATATTTTTGTTAAGAAAGAGAGAGACCCCCATTTGATTGCGCCACTTTTGCACAAAGATCCTTAGTTAACTAACGACACAAATAATATTCCAGTTCAGCAACACCAAAATCATCGTTCCCAAAAATAATAATATCATCGACATGCACGATGAATACAATAGTGCTAGACGAAATACGACAAACAAAGACAGTGGTCAGAAGTAGATGTGTGAAAGCCATTGTCAAGTACAACACCATTAAACTGATCAAATCAAGCATGAGGAGCCTGTTTTAGGCCACATAAAGCACAACACAAATGACATACCAAATGTCTAAGAAACACAAACACTCCAAACTAGATGTCGCACTCATATCATATCTGTATCGAATACAAACATGCCCCGGACGCACTAATATAGTATCAAACACCCCATATAGAGTGTCTAGTAAATTTATTTATTTTTTTCTTATTGAGTTGACAAAGGACATAGGAAGGACGCAAAAGCTTGGGCTTTGGTTGGCATGAGCTGGCAACACCTTTGGTAGGCTTGATTTCTTGTTTGGATGCTCTGAACTCGCCTAACTTCTAATGCTTCACAACTTTTAACCCTTGATTTTATGTTCTAATTCCAAGTTAAAGTTAAAAGATATGAAGAACAAAGAGTAAAAGAGAATTACAAAAGGAGATGAAGGGTCCATTTGGATAAATAAAAAAAAAGACTAATTTTTGGTTTTTTTAGTTTATATTCGTCTTTTATGGCTTTTTTTAACCAAAATATGATTTTTCTTTCTTTGTTTGGTAGTTTTTATTTGATGAATGCGAATAACACACCTAAAAAAAAAACTGATTTTTGTATCAAACCAATCTAATTCAGTAATTGCTATGTATTAGCCCCATCAACCTTGTATGGTATTTATAACATCAAAAATTAGGGCCAGCTACCAATATCCAAAAATACAAAGATATGATTCCAAAATTAGAGGATCATAAATATTCTCCTCATATTCAAACACTTAGTAATAAAAAAAAATAACCATAAACTAACCCCTAGCATTGTAGATCCCATCCCCACCCCCCCAAAAAAAAAAAAAAGAAAAAAAAATCAATATCATATTTAAAAGAAATTAGATTCCACCAAAATCTATCTCTTGCCGTAGCAAATCTCTACAACCATTTTTCTACAAGCACTTCATTGAATAGTTGCAGGTTTCTAATTCTAATACCCCTATCACTAACTAAAAGGCATACAGTCCTCCAATCTACCAAATGATATTTAAACCTCTCATCTACTCCACCCCATAAAAAGTCCTCAAACTTTTCTGGCCTTCAATATCAAAACTGGGACTGTAAACAGGGACAAAGTAAGCGAGCAAATTAGACAATGTACTTTATACTAAGGTTACCCTAACCCCATTTCGATAGATATTTTTGTTTCTATGCCAATAACCTTTTCTGAAACCTATCAATCATCCCTTCCCAAACCTACTTAGCCTTATAGTTTGCCCCCAGAGGTAGACCCAAATAGGAAGAAGATAATGAACTAATATTGCAACCTGCCAAAGCTACAAGGGCTCCTAAATTTTCCACTATCCTGACTGATATAATTTCTGATTTGAGCAAATTTACATTCAACCAAAAGACTGCCTCAAAATATAACAAAACATATCTCAGATGTCCCATTGGCAACACATCTGGCTCAGAAAACACAAGTGTCATCGACAAAAAGGAGATGTGATGCCTCAATATTTTCTCGCCTACAGTCACCTATTTTGAATCCCTCAACAAGACCTTCATCCACTGCTTTCCTCACCATTCTACTGAAGGCTTCCATCACCAATATTTTCAGCACCAACTCTTAACTAGTGAAAGTTGTTAACTTGTTGGCACCCACCAAACCTCGCTTCAGTGTAAATCTCTTGTACCAAAACAATTTTTTCTTTTTGGTATATATGCACAGAACCAACTTATATATCTAAAAACTATATTACAATTTCATACTCATGCTCTAACCTGAGACAAACCATCAAATGATAGGGCAACAAAGTTATATTACATGTAACAGAAAAAATATTTTAAAGTTGTTTACCTAGGCTATGACATCATATGGGTGCGACTAAGGTTCAGCAAATTCCTTTATCCTCTCTATTTTATTCTTCAATTCTATCCCTTTCCACAATCTGGTATCATTCATGATAAAGTTTATTTATTTGTTTGAGAATTAGTTAAGTTTCACTGACTATTTATCAAGAAGGGCTAATCAATCTCAAAATTAGAACTTTGAGAATCTCAAATCGTTGCCACAGAACACAATTTAGTATTTTCAAAATCACAGATACTCTGAAAACTAAGTTCCACAATTTGAAAGAAATGTCTCTTTAGAATAATCATTATATAAAACATTGAGTATTATATAACTTGAATTAACAACCATTACTTGGCATGATAGATAATTCTACAATTTGTTCCTTTCCAGCATGTGCGTATATAAAGATATATATATAATAAGCGCCAATCCTTACCAATTAAACGCTCAGCATAAGACTTCCCTATATTCACAAATTCATGCTGAAGGAACTGCAAAAGATTCTGCTTAGAAGTTTCTGCAATTAGGCGTTTAATGAGAAGCAAATCAACAGCTGATGCATGGTACTTTGTCTCCGGAGGAACTGGTGGCATTATATCTGTTCTTCTTGCAAACCTTATGGTAACATTTTTACTTCATAAAGGACAAAGAATAAAGATAAAAACGATGCAATCAGTTTATACAAGAGCAAGATAATTACATTACATCTGTGTGTGTGTGCACGCGCGTGTGAGAGAGAGAGAGAGCAATACTCTGGTGTGTCTGAAACAAATTTAAAATGAAATTGGGCATAAGGTGTGATAACAGCCATTTGACGCATATAATGCAATATTTTTGACTGCAAAAATGAATAAAACAGTTAGCAGTTGAGAAAGAAAGCCAATGAAAAATTGTCAAATATCCTTACTTTCAGTCAAACATTAAAAAAAAAAAAAGGGGGCACCGCATGAATGCCAGGTGAAGATTTAGAACTATAATAAATCACATGAATGGTCCAAATTAAGTGCATACACGGTATGTTGTCCAATTCCCCTCGATGACAACTTGTATTCCAGCTCCATGCCAATGTTCCTTGTTGTCTCGTTTTTCATGCAAGTGAATGTGAGGAATGTTCCTAATAATAGAAAGAAGCACCATTTATAAATTGCACAGAACAAAACAAACAATACAAAAGCATTAACAGGAGGCCTATATTTGAACACAGTAGTAATAGACGTAGGTTTATCAATTACAGCTTCCATCTGCATAACATATAGGTCATACCGATGAATGTCTATATCCAGCCTGCAGAATGAAGAATAATTTTGGCCCTTCATTGATGATGTGATCTCTATAGGAAGCCCTGTACTCATCTTGGACCAAATTAATGCCTACATAGGTAGATGAAGATCAAATTATCAACTGTACTATATCATAAGCATAAGACCATGATAGACCAAACTGCATTCATATTCTATGATTTCTACAGCAAATCATGATTATTAAATGAAGAATCATAGAAACTAAATTCTACAAACAAGAACTGATGGAGGGACTTTCTGCATGCAACATCAGAAAATAGGAAGCTTCATATGTTCAAATTTTATGAAGTTAAACCATAATACAAGACACAAAGCTGCATAAATTGGCTAAAAGATGTCAAAACATTACCATCTTCGCTCCAAGTCCAAACTTTCCGCGTGTCTGCTTCAAGCCATATTTTGTACCAGACAAAACTACACATATATGGGAGTGATAAGCACTCATTATAATATGATCATAGAGTTGAAAGATCTTCATCCTAATGCAAATCAAGTTTCATGTGCATGATCAAACAAGTTCAGTCTATGTTTCCAAAGGAGAAAAAGAAAATGTATCAAATGGAAATAGTTGCTTTCAAGTAGTTTCAAACCTCTTCCGAACATATTTGGAATATCATCATGTGGCATCCCTCTCCCATTGTCCTTACATTAGAGCAAAGTAATTAAAAAAAAAAAAAAGGGTCAACCTAAACAGAATAGCTCACACCAGCTTTTATTCAACCAATAAAAACTAGACAAGTCAAGAAAAATACTTAAAATGCTCCTTTTTTTAAAAGAAATAGAACAAGTTTGCACTGAAAATTTCGGACATAAATCACACCTTACAAGTCACCCTGTAAAATGAGGCCTCACCTCGACCCCTAATGCCTTTTGGAGCCACTGCCTCTTTTACTTTCTTTCCAAGAGCTGCATTCTTTGCCTGAATTTCTTGATTACGAGCTTCCTTTGCAAGTCGTTTCTAAAGCAAAAGGAGAAATACAAAATTAATAAACAATCACATCCGGCAGAAACAATTTTCATGAGCTATCAAAAGTTCGTAATCTTGATTCCTCATACCAAATCAGTCTTTCCAGCTCCAAATGTGCTCAATGGTTTTGCACTGTAATTTCTAAACAGCCATTTATCAAGGAATTTTTAGCCCCAGTTACACAAGCCACCTAACTGCTTATACAATTGTGGGGAGGGATACAAGGGAACAAGTTTTTTTTTGTTTTTTTCTCTTTGTGGTTTTCCAATCCTTTCCAGGGTCACTAACCTGCTGAGCCACTAATCAACCCACTTAACCCATGAACAGGGGACTTTTAATATTCAATACATGGGCCAAGCTTAAGGACATAGTATGGAAAGTTTTTATCCAGAAAGGTAGGTAATGCAGGAAGTACTTAAAATTAAACTAGTCAAACCAAATCATAAAACAATAGAAAAAACACTTTACGAGAAACTGAACTCTATTAAACAATGATAAACCTTGGCCAACTGTTATATAATTATGCCAGACGCCAAGAATTTATATCACAAGCATACACACCTCACGGGCCTTGTCAGTCTCAAAATCGTCATATAATTCCCTGTCAATACGCTCGCGATCAACAAGACCAATCATGGAATTAAACTTGCTTCTGCCAATTTCTTCACTGAAGTTGTGAAGCAATTAAGAATATTAATCATTAGTACTGCATAGGTGCAAGTTAGAGTAGTAGATATTCACATTTGTAATATGCAAAAGGTAAGCACTTACATTATTATTTCTACAACTGGAAGCTCAGAGATCGACTCTGCAGAATCCAGAGCATTTTCAACAAGTTCTCTCACAGTTGTATAAAGGGATTTTCCTGGCTGAAATTAAAGAGAGAAATTATTTAAAAAAAAAAAAACAGTAATCAACTATTTAACAAAACAAAAAGAAAAAAACACATCAGTTCTACCCATTTCATTGCAGATTATCCTGAATCTGACATGCTCAATTAACTAAATACATGATTACGTACTTCACACAATCTGAAATCATGTGTAGCCAATTGTAAAAAATAATCCACTTCAAGGCCAGAAATTTTCCAGCCAAGTCAATTCAATTTAGGCATGCGGTCCTAAACTGCTAAACATAAGCAAAATAACTAATAGTGTCAACACACTGAGCCTGGCTCATAAACATTTTATCCAAAAAGAGAGAGAGAGAGAGAGAGAGAAAACTAGAGAGAATGTATAAGTTATTCACACTAGAAGCTAATCAAAGCATAAGAAACAGTACCCTTCAAACCAAATTCAACAGAACCAGGAAAAAATAAATAAATAAATAAAAGCATCAAATACTCACATTGTCAAATCCAGCAATGTTCTTGTTCTCTGCAAAGAACTCAGCAGGAGACTCTGCAGAGCAACGAACGAATCAACCCATCAAACCTAAATAGTCCAAAGTCAAGCAACCACCGACGTGTGTGTGTGTGTGTTCAGAGAGGGAGAGATGGACTGACTCTGTTTGAGAACACTATCTTTGGGCTTTCGAGGGGTCTTTGATTTGCCTTGCTTTTTTTCTACTGGACCTTCACTACTTCCACCGGTGGCCATTGGGATTGCCCGATAAGTGAGCGACTCACCCGAACAAGCTAGGGTTTGGAATTTGGAAGAGTCTTCTGTTTCTGAATAATACTCGTGGAGAAAGCCAAGGGCACTCTCAATGAGCTTCTGGCAAAGTAACGTAAAATGGGCGAAAACAATTAGAAAATTCTTCGTGCATCAGTTGTTGTAAATGATGCTAACAGTGCGCTTGGATCGATTGGGTGAAATGAAAAGAAAAGGAGATAGTTAAAAAAAAAAGTTAAAAAAGTGGAAAGAAAAAATGAGTGGCAAAATTTTAAATTTTTTTGTCAATCAAGAAAGTAAAAAAAAAAAAAAATGAATTGATGGATATATTTATTCATAAAATAAAAATTAATAAAATAAATTATAAATATGTCTTACGATTAAATAAATTAATTATACTCTAATTTTTTAAAGATTTAATGATAAAATAGCAATTTATCTTTTCTTTTCTTGCTATTTCTTCTCAACTCATAAGTAAAAAAATTATTATTCTTTTTTTTCTAAACTTTGAAATAAATAGAAATAAAATATTATTATTTTTTTATTTTCTTTTCTCTTCTAATTAATTTTTTTCTTTTATTTTATCTCCTAATCACACAAACGAAGCTTAAGCGGGTGTTTACTACAATCGAGATTACTGTATTTCTTCTATCTATCTATCTATCTATTATTATTTATCAATTTTGCTTTGCAGAGTTTAATATTATTTTAATAATTAAATATTATTTTTTAAAGCATAAATCTTTATTATTGTTGTTGTTATTATATTTTTTTAGTTTTGCTTCACATAGTCCAATATTATTTTAATAATTAAATATTATTTTTTAATTACTTTAATCTTAATGTACCAACTTCATTTATGGAGTGTTTGGGATGATAAAAGGTGAGACAAAATGAGATAATTTATACGTTTGTAATTTGTGCAGTTAGATAAAAAGTGAATAACTTTTAAAAATTTTCAGAGTTTTTCAGAAATTTTCAGCTAAACAAACACCCCCTTAATACATTATTTTATAACAAATAAACAAATTTTTTTTATCCTACTTATATTTTAATAAAATTATAGAGATTGTTGTCCAATTCAATTTCGTAGTGAGTTTTAAGTAAGGTTGCGTTTGATAGGTCAATTTTTAACAAAAAAATACAAAAAGTTGTCACTGTTATAGTAATTTTACGTTTAATAAACTATCAATTTTTACCACTTTTCTACTCTATTATAGTAATTGGATATGAAAGCGGGTCTCACTTTTTTATACTTTTTTGCTCTGCTACAGTAAAAAAACCTTACCAAACACCCAAAAGTTATCACTTTTCTGCTCTGCTACAGTAAAAATTTCACCAAACACCTAAAAAGTTACTCAAAGTTGTCAAAAATTATAATTTTTTTACCAAACACATCAAAAATTATCACTAACAATTTTTAACAAAAAACTACCAAAGCTTACTCAAAATTTTGTCCTCCAAACACCCTTTAAGCCTAAAAACGCAGTTTCATAATGAGTTTTTAATATTTTTCGTTTTGCTTCCTTTTCCTTTCCTAGAAAATATGATTTTGTTACACTCTTTTATTGTAGTCAAATTGAATGGAAAAACGCATTTTAAAAATGAGCTTCTTGTTTGTACTTAAAACTCATTTTCATAATGATTTTTTTTTCTTTTTGTAGCTATTTCCTACTCACATTTTGTCAAATCCCTATCGCTTGTTACCAGTAACCAACAACATTATAACAACTCCCTAACAAAAACTGCAATACAACTGTAGCAAGCTAACAATATATATTTGATGTCATTAATTAAAAAAAAAAATACGGAACAAGATTATATACATTTCAATGATTGGTCTATCGTTCAACTAAATGAATTAAGAATGGAGGCTTGGAGAACCCAAATTAGATTTCTCTTAGTTTGGATTAAACAAACTAATAAATAACAAATATTTTCCTAGCCACCAATTGCTACTTCTTTATCCTCATATACTAATACGATGCATACACCAAGTTTTTATAAAATACATTTATATATTATTTAGAAAAACATCAAAATGAGTAATCATACATCTAAAAAATGGTAGTAAATGTCCAGTATATCCCACAACTAGGTATCCTCATAGTACATGTAGGGTTTTTTCTCGTCTCCCCTACTTGTGGCTAAGTGGGAGGGGGGCTCAAAAAACCACGATTGGGTCAGTGGATCATCGAACAACTACATATGGCTTAGGCTTGAAGAGTGGCTAACATTGTTGCTAATGGTAGCTAGCGAACATTGCTTTGTAGCCATTGGATTGTCTTTAGCATATGAGTTTCAAAACCATTGGATTAAATTTTGCATGTGACTTTTAAAACTGTCATGTGATTGACAAATGA
>JAVXUM010000011.1:12776066-12788241 GCA_035590655.1 Pouteria glomerata | reverse complement strand
TTTAATTAACGCGAACGCGGTAGTATTTTTATTAGAAATTGATACGATCAGATCAATTTCGTCGGGATGTCGTCGGTAATCGGTCATCATCGTCGTTTGCCGGTGAGCTTCGGATGGCAGAATTCGTCGGCGAATTGTCGACGGAGACTGGATATGAACCGTTGGTTGGGCATTGGTAACAGGATGCCGTATACACACCGGCGGTCACAATATAGCCGCCGGCGTCGTGGGACCGGCGTTTTGATGACCAAACCTCGAAGTTATAACAATACGGGTTTGGTCGAGGATATATTTGTTATACCAGAAATGTAACATAACATGGTTACGGAATGCCGATCGATCGTCATGCTGTCGTTCGGCACTGACGTTACAGAAAGAACGTTAGCTAGCATAAAGGTATGGAGTATACAGTTGGAAGGTATTGCGATTCGTAGTGTTCTTTCTTCCTTAGAAGAGGTTATGCAGACGGATCAGTCTGCATCTCCTTCCAGTGAAGTTATAGCAGACAACGGAATTGGGATACTGTATATGATCGTTGATCGGTAACCTAATAAAGTTGCTAAACCCAGTTTTATGGAGATATTTAACCATGATCTCGGTCAGACGAGGACGAACGTGTTTATCGGGGCGTCGCAAAGTCATCATTTTTATATTTTGAGACGCATCCATCTTGATTTCCCCGCTGTAAATGAAGATAAAGGCAGTGAGACGCGGGTGCGGTTTAATAAGTTCATTTATACCAGCCGTTCTGGACTTATATGCCGGTTTAGGGATTCAGTGCTTCAGGACAGTAGTTATTTGAACATACACAGCAATGCAATATTGATGTGTCTTGTGTGGGAGTGTAAGAACCCTAGTAAATTGAGATGCCATGTAAATATGAGAATAAAATATTTTTATTGAAATAAAAATAGCATAAATGTTTACGGGAACATTTTTACAGTTTGGGTTTTTTGTTTTTGGGCCCTATCATGGTCTTGCATATCCAATATAGTCGGGGCCGTCGAATGGGCCGTGGTCTTGATAATATTTGATAACATATCTGCGTCTCTACGGGCTTGGGCCTCGATATCGGACCCAACTTGACTTATTCAGTCTTCGGGTTTGATTTCGGGCTTTGGGCCCGAATCGCTAGTAGACGGTAAGACCTAATATCTTTTGGGCCTGTCGTCAATTGCAGATGTACTGGATCTTGCATCCAACAAGTTGTATCTTGACGACTGTGAAGGCCCAAGTGCTACGTATAGGATATTGGCGGACTGGGCTGTACAGAATCGTGTTCTTGACAATATCACGGGTTTGAGATTTGGTGTCGCGTGCCATACTTTGACGTGGTCTGTATTGAACGAGTCAGAATGTACTTGTATTGAAGGGGGTTGTATTGTTATTTCTTCGTAAAAAGACCGTTCTTTGAAACTGAGAGACGCTTTCAGTTTGCAATACTCTACTCCTTGGCGTAGATTGGTTCCACTTATGCGGTATACGGCTTCCCATGGGTACTTCGTGTGCTTCGGTGCGTATGAGCTACCATAATACGTGATGGTTACGGGACACAGAATGGGAAAGGCAAATGTTGCCTGTATTTGGTCGTCTCCATGTATTCTGGTGTCCCGTATTTCTACATCGACTTGACCCTGTGTGGTTATTGGACATTGCGAGATGTACTTTATGATACACTTGTCGATCTGAAGACTTTTAGCAGAAAATAAATTGAAAATTCCAGCTGAAAATAAACTAGGGTTTCTTATTGTTTAAAATTCTCCAATAATATTTTGTCACATTTCACTTTATATAATTTTTAATAATTTTATATTAAATCAAACATAATCATTTAATCATCATTTCAAAATAACTTTTTATATTTCAAACCCTAAAATTTGTCACTTTTAAACTTTTTTTTGAACTCCAAACGGAACCTTAATATCTCCTCTTTCTGTTAGATCTTTCCAGAACATCCGCCACTAAAATATATATACACATTCGATTGCCCTGCGTAGTGTGAACAGTATAATCGAAGCTTAGGTTCTCCGCCTGATCGTCCAATGGCCGCAGCCATTTCCAGCGACTTCCCCGACCTGCTTGATACCCCGCTCCTAGACGCCGAAGGGCCGAACATACTCCACAAAATATCGGAACAAGGCGGCTACGCCTACGTATGCATGTCGGCCCTCGCCGCCGCTGGCGACTTCCGAGCTGCGGAAGCGGCGCGTGAGATGGCTTGGGAGCAGCTCCACGCGGGGCCCTGGCATTCAGTGCTCCCCATCTGGAGAGACGCCTACTCGATGGCGTGCCTCAATGTGGCCAAGTTTCATTATAACAACGGTAACTTAAAGGAGGCCCTTAGGGTCCTCGATATGGGCTTGATCATGGGAGGATTGGCTCTGCGCAAAGATTTGGACTCGGCGGTCGAGAAGGCGTCGGCAAAGGCTGGTGCTGTTAGGGATTCTGAGGAAGGAACTGAAGGAGCTCCTAAAGCCCAATGTCTTGTTATCTCTCAAGAATTTAAGGAGGCGGAGGTGAGGTCTGTTTTCTGATCGTTTCAATCTTTCTTCTCCCGTGATATGCTTTCTTGTTTTCCTTTCGTAAATTACTGTTGATATGCTTGTGTGTCTGAGCTCGCATTTGTGAGATAATGAGTCGATTTTGATGGGAGAGTTCGGCAAGACTTTGTTGGAGTGAATTTCGGACCCTTTTTTGTTCGGATTTTCTTTAAAATTCACGTTGATTATATTCCACATTACATGTGATTTTTACCCGATTAAAAAGTTCTTCTTTTTCTTTCTTTCTTTTCTTTTCTTTCTTTCTTTTTTTTTTTTTCAAATGTTTGCACTATACTTAAGATTTGTTTGATATGGTATAGCTGACGAGTTCAAACTTTCTTATAATTAATGTGGGTTTTTGTACTTTTGGGTTCATCATACTCGGTGTGATTCATTGTTCATATAATTGGTGTAGATAAAGGACTCCAAAGCTATTCTGATAGGATTTGCTATGTCAACCCGGTGACTTGCAATCAGGACCAATAGATTAAAGTTCAATGGATAAGGTGTATTCTCACTATTTTCATTCAAAAAAAAAAAAAAAAAACCACGTAAATGGCTCCTACATCAATGTAAGGATCAGCCTCCCATTTTCATTATGATATATGGCAGAAATAGTTATTTGACACTATCAAGAAATGAACAAGCTCCAAATGGTTGAGTAAATTATGAAAGAAGGAATTTTGTTTCCAGATAGCTCTTAGTAAAGGTGGAAAAACCAACTTTATTCCGTTTCAGTGGAATGATATATTCATATGTCGACGGGCAAGTTAGCTGGTTTCAAAATTCACCATTGGTGCCCCAACTGTCTTCTCTCTCTCTAGATCATTGCATTTATTGTTCTCTATTTTTTCATCTTACAGCTGATTAAGATACCTCAACTAATCTTTTGGATGATATGCATAGGGAAGGGAGGAAAAGTAACTTTTGTATATTATTTGAACATGCAGGTGCTTCAGGCTTTACCCAGAAATTCATTGTCTTGTAAGATTGTTGGGAAACAGTCTGCTCTATCCTTGGAGGGATTCCTTCGTGACTATTTCTTGCCAGGTTCTCCGGTTAGAATCAGTGATTGCATGGCTCATTGGCCAGCCAGGAGAAAGTGGAATGACATTGATTACTTGAAAAGGGTTGCTGGCTACCGCACAGTTCCAGTTGAGGTGATTATTTGTCTAGCTGTTAGCATTGGGTATTATTATTCAAATTATTTGCATAGAAATTCCTTTTCTACATCCTTTATTTAATTCTTAATAATTTCTTCGGGAACTTACCTTTTGCAATATTTTAGTTATTATATTAAATTTGCATTAATGCTCAAGAATCTTTTGGCAAAGAGAACATATTTCTCCACATGCACCTTGTCAGGCACAATGAGGAATGTGCACGTGGAGGCAATGAATGGGAGATCCTTTAAAAGATTGTAAATAGGTATGGCTATTTAACGAAGAGCCCAATTATTTGCTTCACCTGACCCCAATTGGGCGAGTTTGAGATTTGAATAAACGAGTTAGCGTTAGGTTAACCTAAAGCCGGTATCTGACATTAAGGTTCTGGCCTTCCTACCTTTAACCCACCCCGGTATGTAATAAAATATCTTTAATATTCCTTTTATATTATAATAGTATACAAATACTGCTTACTAGCTGGCTTGGATACTCTAGATTATAAAAAAATAGTATTTAAATAACACTTATCGATAAAAAAATAATGTACAAATACTATTAGTGTGTGTATATGTATTTGTGTTGAATATGAAAATTGTATGAAAAAGGCATCAAAGGAATGCTGGCCTTTTACAAAAACCCCTTTACAAAAATGTCTATGAGAAAGAGGCTTAAATCCAAAACTCTACGATCAAGTATCCATGTTTTCTATAAACTGTAAAAAGCAACCCAATTTCAGATCTTTGCCTCCCCCCCGGGGCGGAAGACCCAACCGTGGAGATCTAACAACAAGCTCTTTAATCTAGCTAAGGAGGACTCTATATCCTTGAAGCATATTTTGTTTCTTTCTCCCCAAATTAGCAATGTGATACACATTGGGATAAGGTTCCAAGCTCTCCTTCTTCCTTTCTCCACCGAAGCACCTCACGATTCTAGGAAAATCATTTTTACTTCCCTTAAGAACACGCAAGACATGCCTAAGCAGGACAAGATCAAATTCCACAGTTCATATACACGCAAACATTGAACAAAGAGATGATCAATAGTTTCCTCACCGCTCTTGCATAAGTAACACCAGTTAACTAAAGTTATATTTCTTTTTATTTAGATTGTCTACTATTAGGGTCCTACGATGAAGCATGCAGCATACAAAGAAAGTTACCTTAGGTTGGGCCCTGACTTTCCGCATGTTACCCCATTGAAAAGAACTCCCCCAACCCCCCCTTTTCCAATGTGTTGGAAAAAGACCTAACTTTAAAATGGCTTGATTTGAAATGTTCCACTTCAGATGATCTTTGCTTCCTCCTAATCTCCAGTCATAGACGGTTGCATAGAGGTCTAGGGTTCTACCAACCTCCCAATCCCGTAGATCTCTTTACAGGAGAAGATGCCAAGTTCTGTTTTTGTTGGAGGACTCATGAAACTCTTTAATGCCTCACTGACAAATCATAAATATCTAAAAACTGCTCACATAACTTCCTCTCCCCAATCCATAAGTCCTGTTAGAATTTGACTTTTCGCCTCTTCCAATAGTAAAGGAAAGAAACTGGTAACTCTCCCACATCTCCCAAATAGATTTTCACTGACAGGACTCGAACATATCTCTGATTGCCCAAGTTGTCCATTTTCCTCTTTCCGTCCCATGCTTGACTGTTATCACTTCATAAATGTAGCCTACCTAAACTGAATCTCCTCAATCATTTCCCTATAGGTGCATCATTCATTAGAGGTAATCTCTTGATGCCCACTCGTCCCTGCTTTATAGGTTTGCCTCAGTTAACTAATTAAAAATTAGCTTTGTCTCCTACTCCTCCCCATACAAAATCTCTTTAAAGTTTTTCCATCTTCTTTGCCATGTTGGATTTTGAAAAGCGACATAAAGTAGATTAGCATGCTGGACAGAGAGCTCTTAATGAGGGTGATCTTACCTCCTTCGGAAACGTATCCTCTTTTCCACCTTGTCAATTTTTTCAGATACTTTTCCTAAATTTTGCGGTGCACATGCTTAGCTTTAAAAGATGCTCCCAAAGGAAGCCCAGATAAACAGGCAGGAGCTGACTCACCTTGCAACCCAAACTGCTGCCATAATATCTACTTCTCTGAGCTCTCCTACAGGAATCGATTCTGACTTATCCAAGTTAGCCTTTAGACTTGACATTTTTCAAAATATAGTAAACACATCTCAAATATCTCAAATGGCCTAAGCTAAGAAAATCTATTTTACAAAAAATAAGGGAATCATCCGCGAACAATAGATATGAACTCTTCATGGTAGAAAGATTTATGGGACCTGAAAGCCTATGATGAAACTCTTGTACACTGCCTTGTTTATGAGTCTACTAAGGGTGTGTTTGTTTTGAGGGATTGGATGATGGGGGATAAGTAATACTGTGGGATAAGTAATACTGTGATGTAATGGATGGAGGATAAATGATATTGTGATGTGATAGGGAATAAGTAATATTGTGTTTGGCGTATGTAAAAGAGAAAGGTATAAATGATGGGATAAGTAATACAAATGACTTTTTTACCCCTTGCAATAAAATAGCATCAATGCATAGTTCTACCAGCTTTCCTCCAAAATTAAAAAAAAAAAAGGAACATATTTCTATAAAATTACATTATCTTAAAAATAAGAATGACCCAAATTTTGCAGTTCGCAATTCCACATCAATGAATAATTTTCCAACCATCCCTAGTTTCCGATTCAATTTGATTCCATCACCTAAATTTGCCGCATGTAACGCAGCACCAAGAACAATAGCTTCATCGGCATCCAAGTGTTTGTCCAGATCATTCCTCCCTAGGAATTCTTGGAGCCTGAGCTGTAAGAGAGGAAGAATAAATTATTTCTTTCATAACTACTAATCATCAGTTGGCATGAAAGCTTTAGGAGATAAAAGCGCTGATATTATTTTATAACCTTTGCATGGTCATACTTGTAAATTCAATTGACGCATCGACAAAGCAACCTAACATGATATCATTGATGACAGTTGCACATAATCAGTAATATTCTTTAGTGCATGCTCAATTTGGAAATGTCTTGTGAAGTCTTGATAATATAAAATATTTGAAACTAATCTTGAAGTCTGGTATCAACTTCAAAATAAAACTTATTGAATCAGGAAATTACCAACCAAGCACTTCTATAACCAACATTATTTTCAAAATATGTCCGCTTACCAAGTTTCAGACCAATCAATTGTTCACCAGAGCCACCTGAACATTCCAGGGGTGGAGAAGTTCCAGCTAGCTCAGCTCTGGTCAATTCATTCTTTTTACTATAATCTCCTGGAAAAGTACGAAATGCCTCAAAAGCAATCTTGGACATTTTCATTACCTCCTTTGATGAAGAATCAGTACACACTCATATTGAGCTTTTTGCTGAGGAAGCTTGTGCAAAATCAGAGACAGAACCACCACCAGAAAGATTAAAAGAACAAGTATCAATTTCCCACTCTCCTTCAATTCCCCAGTCTGTTGGTTGCTTCTTGGGACTTTGAACAGTTTTTGAATTAAACATGACTAAATTTTCCCAATCCCACTTAGCACTCCAATCCATTGCTGGGAGATAATTCAAGAAATCTTCTTCCCCGTGAATGCACTACCAACTGGATATGAGCTCTGCATTAATTGACATGAAGATTACTCAAATTTTATTTTAGTTAGGATAACATCTGGTTACTTGTATGTATATATATAAACATCTGGTCCAAAAGATATCAATAAACAAAAGAAATGAAGATTTAACATTGACCTTACAAAATGCAAAACACAAGAACGGAACCCTGACTGATAAGATATTTTAGAAAGATTAAAATACGAGAGGTGAAGCAGATGAGGAACCCGTTTTACATTAACAATTACCATTAAAACTGTCCATGAACCTGTTGTATTGATGGATTGCAAAACACAAATCACAAACACCAAAAGTTCAAATCATGCACACACACCCAAACACCAAGAGATTCAAGCAAACAATCCAAGGATAATAAACATATTTTTTTTCCAGCAAAGAAGTAAAAAGCACAGAAATCAGTGCCCTGCTACTTCTCCAAGTTCCACAGACGCCCGGAGAGATTCAGGTAAATAATCTTATCGTGGAAAAATAAAAGCAAACAAGCAACAAACACAGAACTGAGTGACCTGCTATCTCTCCAAACTGCACAGTTACCAGGTTTGACCTCAGAACTTAAAAGTGTAATGTGTAACTGCTGTCACCATCCACAATTTGTAAAAATCTAAACTCATGATTCACTTGTAGTAAACATTCCGGTAAATGTAGCAAATACTCCGCAAATTCCTACAGCAAATACGGTGAAATTTACTTTCCTCCTCTTCCTCACAAAGTTCTTGGAAAAGATTGCTGCTAATCAACTACCTAAAATTAACCACATTTAATGCTATAGAGCAGATGTACAGATCTCTCTCTCTCTCTCTCTCTCTCTCTCTCTCTCTCTTCAATTATTCCAAAGGAGACTAGTATCTCATCAATTACCGAAAATACACTAAAGCTGTAATTCCAAGATTATTGCGGCAACTAAACCAAGTATAGTTGATTTGAACCTTTTTTTTTTTTTTTATAGGTGTTTAGACCTTTTTTTTATAGTGTTGATTCGGACCAGCAAAAGGAATTTAAGAATGATCAAACAATATACAGAGTGACAAAGCAAATACATCTAATCTACATCACATGTATCTGAACTCCTAATGGATCAAATTATCAAAAATCTACAAAACAAATCCCCAAAGAAATTCTTGATTTCTACAATCATAGTCTTCCAACTAACCAAACGCATCAACCATATCAAAAGAAAAAAAAAAAAAGACTTCATTGAATCATTGATAAACAACATTAGAAAAATATTGCGCCGAAAAAAAAAATAAGGACCAAAAAAAAAGAAAAATAGCTCAATTGGTTTCCTCAGTTTAACTATTTAACATTATTACATAGCCTTGACTTTCCTAGCGAGAAAATCATGATATACTCATTCTCTGGTTTTTGAAGCAAACTGTCAGAAACAATGGAAACAAGCCACTGCGGGAAAGGGAAAGCTATGGTTTACTTCCTAGGGTTTCATGGAAAGACGAGAAAATCCTGTTCACCTAAAACTATCTTTACTGAGAAAACGGCATCGTTTCGTTTCCTACTCCGTGTGCATCTCTCGGCCGTAGCATTGAAGCAGCATCATCCCGAGAAAATAGTCAAGCAAAAAAGGCAAACAAAGAAAAAGAAAGCAGAGAAGAAAAGCATCCTTTCCTTTTCCAAAGTAGAAACTCGTGTTTTGGAAGCAATCAGAAACTGATGTACAAATCATCCACCTAATTTGGAAAAATGATCAGATGTCTCTCCAAAATGGGAAAAAAAACAAAAGCTGTACCAGCGAGAACTAATAGCCTCTAAAATGCAATCAAGCGGATTCCACTACTATGCTCAATAATTTTCTCCTAGGGCTCATGCGAACATCATTGAGAAAAAGTAAATCAAATCGTAACCAGAAACAACCTTGCAACAGCTTTGTCACCCTTTCTCTTGCTCTCTCCTCCCAATTTCCGAAAAAACGAAGGAAAATCAGAGGTTCGACGGTGCCTAGAAAATACGACAACTTCTCCGAGTATATTATTATATACGGATAGGTGAAATTCCTACCGATTCAGAATCACTCGAGACATTTTCCAGGGAAAAATGGGAAATTATGACGATTTTTACTTTTACCGAAACGAGAAAGTTGGGAGCGGGTGAGAGAGAGAAGGAAGAAAAAAGGATGTTACAGTGAGAGAGAACGTGTGAGC
Source organism: Pouteria glomerata (assembly GCA_035590655.1). Classification (NCBI taxonomy): domain Eukaryota; kingdom Viridiplantae; phylum Streptophyta; class Magnoliopsida; order Ericales; family Sapotaceae; genus Pouteria; species Pouteria glomerata. Next base: position 12,778,742 of record JAVXUM010000011.1, on the reverse strand, counting down.
TGGCTCGTCAGTAATGAGTGGTGTGTGAAAAGCGCGAAGAGTGGGGATGACGTGGCCAGTCGACCAAGGGAACGGATTGTGATAAAATGTGGAAGCCTGCAGCATAGTGTTAAAATGCGCTGCCGACGCGGGTTTGGCTGGTTCTACGCGACGGCAAAGAGTCGGGTTATACGTGACCTACCCCATGACCCGGGGGTAGACCCGACTCGAGAGTGACCCGCAGCCGCTCTCCTGCTGCTCTTTCAGGTCGGGTCATGGTTTTCAATATTGTACCAACCTTTCAGTTGATTTAGTCTATTTTTTTAATATTTTTATTTTTATAAAATTAATAAAATATAAAATAAATTTCAAACAAACACATTAAATAATTATTGACAAAAATTAAAATTTAATAAACAATAAGCAATTATATAATTAACATTAAATTCAATGTATTTCAACTAAGTTGATACCTATAAAACTGACTACTATTTATAAATATTACTTTACCTATATATCATTATCACTCGTAACTAGATTCACTAGTACGTTCTTCCTTTTCACTCAAATAAATTGCATCAAAATCAAGTGTAAGTAACTCTTTTTTGGCGTTTTATTGCTATCTTTTTATGGCGAAATATTAATCTCGTAAGCATATTAAGCTTCTACTATCTGAGGGGTTAATCGACTCTTAAATTGACTAATAACATGGCCACTTGTGCTAAACATTTACTCAGATGCTACGGTAAAAACTGAAAATACGAAGATATCACAGGCTAAAATTAAAAGGACAAGAAACTTAAACTGTTGTCCCTTTCACCATTGTAAAAAATTGAAATCATTTTCATATTTTATCGAAGATATACCCAAGTAACATTTAGGTCAAATGAAAGTTGAATTGCCACTCGTTGGTGAATTTATTCGTCGAGATTTCATTCTTTTCTAAAGGGAGGTATTGCCAAAGTCACGGTGATAAGATGTTATTATGACAATAGTTGTTTGGGCAATTATACTATTAGTATCATACTAATCCATTACAATTTGTATTTACTCTTTAATATTATTTAATTATTCTTGGACACTTTTAATTCTTGGACACTTTTAGAGCCATATATTATCGCTAATAATTTAAAAAAAAATCTTTGTTATATCTAGGGTTTAGAATAGTGACAATACCAAAATGTACAGGGAGCAAGTTAAAATATTTATTAAATTTTTCCTTCATTGTAACAACTACAATAGTATAATATTTTTTCATAATATATTTTTTAAAAATTTCATCAATTACATCCAATTAATAAATAATAGTAGAAAAGCTAGAATAATAAATCTCACAAAATATTTTAGTAGTAATATTAAAAACATGTAAAAAAAAAATTTTATAAAAAATTATATTTGCCTAATCAATAGTTCAATAATATCTAAACTAACACTAATTGCTTGATTATTTAAAATAAATAAATTAATTACTTTTTGATATTTAATAGCAATATTTAACATAGCAGAGGTTGAATACCATCTTATATTAATTTTCATAAATAATTTTATCGATTTTAAATCAATTTAAGTATATATGTTGACAAATAAATAAATTCTTTTTAGAGAACTCATAATACAAATCACAACTAGTTTTATTTTAATAATAGAGGATTTATAAATATCTAATCTATCTTTTACAATTAAATTAAGTATACGGGCACAATAACGCCCATGAAACAATGGATCCTTCATAAACAAAGCATTAAATAAGTAATTAAAATAAGCATTATTATATGAAACATTATCTAAAGTAATAGAAAAAATATTTTTTTCACACAATCTACATGATGCAAGTTCGTTAAAAATAAGTTTCCAAACACTCAATACAGTGTAAGGTTGTTTAATTAATTTAAATGAAATAATGCGTTTATTTAATTTTTAATTTTTGTAAATGTAATGTTCAATTATGCAAATATTTAATATATTGGCAAGATTTTCACATATCGAAAGTCAAGCAAATATATCCTTTAAAACTGTCAAAATAAGTTTTTAATTCATTTTTTTTTTTGTTTCAAAATCTCGTAAAACTTTGATTTTTTAAGTATTTCTTTAAAAACCGTAATACTGTGGTATAAAACTATCGCGAATAAATTCCTTAAAATTTTTATTTTACTCACTGTGAAAGGTTGTTCATCTTTAATAATAAATCTAATTAAATTATTTTGTGTTTTTATGGCGTTAAATGAAATAATATTTAAATTACCCCATTCATTATCTAATTAAGTTTGTGTAACATGTGAAAAAAATTAATCAATTATAGAATTGATACAGGAATCGTATCGGTACTTTCTGTTTAAATATTTTTTTAGGTGACTAGTTGTAGAAGTAGTCTTACCATTTAATAAATTCCTACAAATATTGTATTTAGCCTTATGCATTCCATTATCGTGTGAACTTCGAATAAAAAAGTTTTACACTTTTGAATAGGCACGCTGTTGGCTTTCACGATGATGATACACTAACATTGCCACTTTGTAATAGTAAGTGTGATGTTGGTGATGTAAATTGTTCCATTGTTCTTAAGAGAGAGAAGATATTGAGTTTTTACCCTCCAAAAAAAAAAAAAAAAAAAAGGGGGGGAATCTCTAGGATTTATTTGAAAAAAATAATTTGATGGAAAAAAGTATAGTGTTCAAATTAAAAAAAAAAAAAAATTGT
>JAVXUM010000011.1:12751552-12763242 GCA_035590655.1 Pouteria glomerata | reverse complement strand
TTTATTTAATATTGACATATACAAATTAATATTTGTAATAAATAATTAATTCTCAAACCATCGTATAGTGCGTTCATACGTGATTATGCTAATGTCTTGTTTTTTTTTCATTGCAGGAGGAGGTAGTCCTTAAAGTGAGGAATAGTAAGCTTTTGATGCGTGATTTTACTCGTTCACCCAGAGATGGTAGAGTGGAGCACTTGGTCAGGGCAGGGTTGTGTGGCTTTTATAAAATGGGTTGTGTTAAGTTATATCACCCCCTGATCACAGCATTAGTTGAGCGATGGAGGCCAGAGACTCATACCTTTTACATGCCTTACAGTGAGTGCATGGTGACACTTGAGGATATCAGTGTCATCATAGGTCTACCAGTTGATGGATTCCCTGTAACTGGCATGGACTAGGAGCACAGCGTGACAGAGTGGGCTGCCATCGTTGGGAGGTTGTTAGTTATTGCCCCCCTTCCAGCTGCTATCCATAGAAGATGTTTACAGATCACATGGTTGACTGGGCATTTTAGTCAATTATCGGAGGGTGTAGATGACAAGGTCATCCGGTAGCATGCACAGGCCACTCTATTGCTGTTGATAGGTAGTGCATTGTTAGCTGACAAGTCTGGTAATATGGTGAAGCTCATGTACCTACCTATGCTGAAGCAGCTAGAGCATGTTGGCTGTTATAGTTGGGGATCCGCAACACTGGCGTAGCTTTATTGGGAGATGTGTCGGGCGGCACAGCCAGGCACAAAAGAGATATCTGGCTCTCTAGTCATATTGCAGATATGGGCGTGGGAGCGGTTATCTCTAGTTCGACCACTCTTCCAACAGCCTGCTCGTGTTGCAGCACCCATTGATCCTGCAGATACTGATCTAGCCATGGACAATGCCTCACCTGCTGAGGGGGTACTAGCGATTGACCCAGCCTATGCTGCGGATGCACATCTAGACGCACCAGCCATACCACGTGACCCATATGGCTATAGGTATAAATGTTAACAATTAATTTATTGCAATTATTCATTAACTTTTCTTTTATTTGTAGAAATAAATGTCTTATTGTGACTAATATCACGAAATCTTATTGTAGGTGGCGCGCACTACTTATGTTGACTGCTTCTCGTATGCTCAGAGATTACAGAGCTCAGTTGGATATGATGATCGACTCCCAGATGATTTGGCAACCGTATCCGACGGATCTTCCCATTGCAGCACGAGACCGAGCAATCTGGCGGGCTAGAGTGCCCCTTATATGCTATGACATGGTTGAGATGTACTTTTCAGATCGTGTTATGCAACAATTTAGGATGGTTCAGGAGGAGCACTGTTCGTGCGACAGTAGTCTTGCACTCTATGCGATTGATTGACGAGGTTGCGCTGGGACTCGGTGGGATCTCTACCATCGGGAGCACATCACTGAATGAGAGGACCGACTGAATAGAGTCGTCACAGCTGAGGCATCCATGGGTCGGATGGCACCTGATGATCCTTATATGTGATGGTATCGGATGATAAGTAGGACGCTGATTGGACCTCTGAGGGACGTTCCTCCGATCAGATCTTAGCCCGTTGCAGCTATGAAGATTGTACTGGTTAGTGGCTCATTAGTAAATAAATAATAAAATTTTCAATTTTCAATACAATACATTAATATGACTTATTGTATGTTTATATAGATGGATACTGCTGTGAGGGTTACTTAGATAGCCATAGATCTTCTTAGTTGCACTAATTGGGATGATGTCTGTCGATTGGCTACAATGATGAGGACTATCGGCAGGGGGACGATCGCAGCTATAGACGAGGAGTATCGCGTGACTGAGACTGGACAAGCAGCGACCCCGTCATCTCCCCGTGATGATAGGCCATCATCGTCTACTGCTGGAGCTGGACCATCAAGTTTTGCAGGCCCTATATCCTCCGCTTCTGCAGGAGCTGGACTTTCTAGTTGTCCAGAAGTGCCACCATCACCTTATGGCATGCCTCCATCACCTATTATTGATCCGCATCATCCATTGGAGAGCATTGATGACTATACTATAGTCATGGATGATGTGCTTACTACACATTCGCCACCATTACAGCCCACACCATCAGTCCCCACTACAAGCATAGTACCACCATCAGAGGACGATGTCATGCCGTCACCTCCTCCTCCCAGACATTACACCAGAAAGAGAGCCAGACCTAGCTTTGACTCCAGTATGCAGCCTGGAGTTCATTTAGAGATATCCCATGACCCACCACTTCAGTCACAACCTACAGCACTGCTGACTCAGCCATAGTTGCAGGGGGGACAGAGAAACCCTCATCGTAATAGGAGACACCCTTCTTGTGGCACAGAGTAGCCGTGGTGTATATATCTATGACGTTCATGTTAATATTACATTCTATAAGTTAGTTGATAAATTTTTTTTATTGTACATGAACATTTTAATTTCATAGCTGTTATTGTTTTAGAGTTCAAGGTCAATTTTAGTTACTTTATGTATTTAAAAGTTGTTCGTTTTAGTTTGTTATTATTTCATAATTTTGTTCGTTTTAGTTAGCTATTATTTTGAATCTTCGGTTTTCTTACTTTGTTATTGTTTTAGGTTTCAATTTATTTATATATTTTATTACTATTTGAAAGTTGTTATATTGGTGTTTTGCCACTTGTAGATTTGAAAAAGTTGTTATGTTGGTATTTGAGCAGATTTTAACGGGGGGAATAAACTAGAAGGGATTGAATCTGGGAGAAGGGTAGATAAGAAAACGCTATATCGTATAGCGTTTTCATATGAAACAGAAAATGCCATATGGAACAGCGTTTTTTTGTTGGTTCATTTTCAGCGGTTTGAATTTATGAGTAGGGGTCGGGATGTACAGAAAACACTAAATGATATAGCGTTTTTGGCTTGGGCGGTAGGCGCTAAATCATATAGCATTTTTATCCCCCAGAAGGAATACGCTATTTCATATAACGTTTTTAGTGGAATTCGAATTTACTAAATGATATAACGTTTTTATTATCGGTAGAAATCAAAATAGTTTCGAACGAACGGTAATCACCAAATATTTTTGTTATACAACAAAAAAAAAAATTCTAATATATATATATATAAACACAATAATATACCCTCAACATCTTTTAAAATTTCAAGACTCTGCTAGATACACACAACCAACATCTCTAAAGAAATAAGGAAAAATATATTTCAAAATTCTAAAATAAAAATAAAAAGAAAATAAAGAATTTTTTATCACTTGTTATGATTTTTCACCTTTTTATGATCCTAATAAAAATACATGTAAGACTAAATTTTTATTATCGTAATGAAAATATTTAATCAAATTGAATGCCTTTGATAATAAAACGTCTTTTATAATTAATTTCATTATCTGCAAACATTTTAGGGGGAATTGAATTAATAAAAGAGATATATTTTTTTTTTTTTTTTTGGAGGGGGTGGGTTGTTTAATCACAGAGACGAATAATCTTTCAGCATATTCTTCCTTTAGTACTATCATGTCTGCCTATAATTTTTTTCTTTCAAAAAAAAAAAAAAAAAAAGGAAGGAAAGCCATATTATCGTCAGTATAATGGGCCCCTCTCCCATTCGCTTGCTCGCACGTATTTTTCTACTCCATTCACTTGTTTGCACATGGTTTGGGTCTTGTTTGGGACTTGTTCGCACATATATTATGATAGAAAAATGCTAATAATATAAGTATATTAGTAATCACCCGTTACTATAATATTTTGAATAAAATTAATATTAAATTTTTTATATAGTTAAAATATTAAAAATATTTAAATCAAAAAATTTATAATAATTCATGAGCATTATTTATTTATTTTTTCTCAAATTTTGGACTCTAGTAATTATTATATATATTTTAGTCTCTTCCTGTAATTAATTTTGTATAAGAATTTTAATAGAAAATACAAATTATAATACTTTAATTTGAAATATTCAACTTCTTATAAATTATAATTGGAGAAATTTAAATTAAAAATTTTAATTTGTACATAATCTCAACTTTTAAAATATGATAAAATTTAAAATGTTCATATTGTTTTGTGAGATAAATGATAATGAAGTCTACTAAAATAAAAATTAATTGAAAAGTTAAAAATATAAAAATTACCTCAACCATTGAATTAAAGAAAAAATAATTCCTAACTATTAAATGTTAATTTGTGAGTGAAGCATTTTTAAAATTTGTCTTATTTTATTATGTACTTAGAGTGTGTTTGGAGTGATAAAAAGTAAGATAAAATGAGTTAAAAAGTAAGATAATTTATAAATTTATAATTTGTGCAGTGAAATAAAAACTAAATAACTTTTGAAATTTTTTAGAATTTTTTATTATTTTTCAATATATTTTTTTTTTTAGCTCCAAAGTGAAAGTAAAAGGATTGAGTAATTATAGAGCTTGTAGTTAATTGAGATTTTTACAAATTTTTTATTTTTAAATAATACGCTCATAAATGTCCCATCTCACTCTATCACTATTTTTGACAAATTTTCTTTTCTTTTTTTTTTTACACGTGTAAATTACTAACTATAGTAATAGCCCAAAACATCGAACATGGGCAAGCAGCTGCCACGCGGGGCGGCGCACCGTTTGGCCTCACATTCTCATTATCAAATTGTCTCCAACGTTGACGCCGTTTGAAGGGTAAAAAAATAAAATAAAATTAAAAAGTCAATAGAAGTAAATTTTTTTTTAACATTACGAGTGTAAAAAATTATTTTTAAATAATAATTAAATATTTATATTTAAAATTATATAAAGTGATACGTAACAAAATTTTAGTAGAAAGTTCTTAAAAATTTTTAAAATTTTATAAAATTTTAAATGTAAATAAAAATTTGCCAAACGTGTGGTTCATATTCGTTCATAATTATAAGGGTTGGAGGAGGCGGGCAAAATACTTCATACGAAGAATCTTGTTTTTTTTTTTTTTTTTAATTATTTAGGTATTATTTGGCAATTTAATTTTTAGAGTAAAATTATCAAAAAATTATTTATTAGGTATTGAGTAAAATATTAATTTTTGTTACTTTTTCAGTCAATTATAGTAATTTCTTCTACTTAAAAGTTACTAAGAATTATTAAAAATTATAAAAAATAGTTAAAAATTATCAAAAGTGTAAAAAATTACTAAAAAGTTTTTGAACACCTAAAAATTATAAAAAATACTAAAAATTATTACTTGATTTACCAAACATATTAAAAATTTTATTTAATAATTTTTGTTAAAAAATACCAAAAATTAGTAAAATTCAGATTTTTGGACTGTACCTTAATAATTCTAATTTAACTGTACCTTAATAATTTAAATAATTTTTTCTTTAAGTATAATTTAAATAATTTTGCACTTTAGTTCCACTAACCTTAATTATAAGCCACTGCAAGGGCAAAACCGTCATAAAAAAATTGTTAGACATCTATATAAACCCTAGCAATAGCAAGTCAGGCAAGCCAGATCATTTCAGCACTCCAAGCACAAGGTGCATGGAGTACCAGTGCATTAAAAGTTAATTTCGCTGCATGAGACTGCATGCGCACGTGCTTGCTGCTCTTCCACATACATAGAGAGAGAGAGAGAGGTAATGGCTTTTGACATACGGATGAGAATCGTCTCCTTGGTCACTGCTCTCTTGCTCGCCGTTAGCTCGGCCGTGAATTCGTGCCCGCCGTCGGATCGGCAGGCTTTGCTGGCTTTCAAAGCAGCCCTACGAGAACCCTACTTGGGAATCTTCAACTCGTGGACTGGCCCCGACTGTTGCAACGGCTGGTACGGCGTCAGCTGCGACCCAGTGTCTCGCCGGGTCGCCGACATCAACCTCCGCGGGGAGTCAGAAGACCCAATCTTCGAGAAAGCCCACCGGACTGGTTTTATGATTGGGTATATCACTCCCGCCATCTGTAGATTGAACCGCCTTTCGAGCTTAACAATCGCCGACTGGAAGGGAATTTCCGGTAATATCCCACTCTGCATTGCTAACGGCCTTCCCTTTCTCCGAATTCTTGACTTGATTGGAAACCAAATTTCCGGCGAAATTCCGTCTGATATCGGAAGACTGAGTCGACTCACTGTGTTGAACGTCGCCGACAACAATATTACCGGCATGATACCCCAGTCGATAACGAACCTCTCGTCGTTAATGCACTTGGATCTCCGAAACAACAAGCTCACCGGGACGATCCCGCGTAACTTCGGGAAGCTCCGAATGCTGAGCCGGGCGTTACTGAGTCGGAATCGACTCACCGGGACAATTCCCACCTCCGTGTCATTCATTTACCGTCTCGCCGATTTGGATCTTTCCTTCAACCAGATTTCAGGGCCCATACCCGAAACTCTGGGGAATATGGCGGTTCTGGCCACGTTAAATCTGGATGGTAATCGAATATCGGGTCGGATACCGGCAACGTTGATAAACTCGAGCGTCAGCATATTGAATCTGAGCAGAAACGCGCTGGAAGGTGCCATACCCGATGTATTCGGGTCGAGATCGTATTTCATGGTGATGGATTTTTCGTATAATCGGCTGAGAGGTCCCATTCCCAAATCCATAACGTCGGCGACCTTCATCGGCCACCTCGATCTCAGTCACAACCACCTCTGTGGGCCCATTCCGGCGGGCTCCCCTTTCGACCACCTTGAAGCGTCGTCCTTTGCTTACAACGATTGTCTTTGTGGGAAACCACTTAGACCTTGTTAAGCCATCTTACAAAAACTTCCAATTCCATAAATACCTTCTCCGGTTAAGTTTGTAATAATAATAATAATAAGTTAAATTAAATATGGACTTTCAAATTTGAGTTTAATGAATATATATATAATATAGGTTGTATTTGGCAACACGAATATTAGAAAAAAATACTAAAAATTATCACTATTACAGTAATTGTGTGTTTAGTAAACTTATAATTTTTGTTATTTTTCTACTACAATAATTTAATATGACAACATGCTCTACCTTTTTACATTTTTCTGCTCTGTTACAGTAATAAATTTTACCAAACACATAAAAGTTACTACTTTTCTATTCTATTACAGTAATAATTTTACCTAATACTTAAAAGTTACACTTTTTTACTAAAAATTACATTTTTATTCAATCAATACAAAAAATTATAATTTATAAAAAACTATTAAAAATTACACAAACCTACGAGTGAAACACCCCCAGGGGATGTAAAGTCAACCCAAGGGTGTTTTAGCTAATAAATTTGAATTTTAGAGCAGACGAGGTTATTATTGTACACTGAACGCTTGATGTCATGCATGAATTCCGTACCCAAAAAAATGAAAATGTTATACTGGTTGGAATTAAATAATTATTAATTTTCATAATTAATGTTTTAGGGTGTGTTCCGGGGGTGTTAAAAAATTAAAAAAATATATAGTTTGAGTTGATTTTAAGTGTTTGGTATTTAGTGTTTTAAATAGAGTTTTTTAGAGAAAAATAGTGATACTTTTGGACTTTTGTGGTAAAAAGTGAGAGAGAGAAATTGTAGGAACAGATTTTTGGATCCGTTCCCACGGATTTATGTTAAAAATTTTTAACTTTTACACGGTAACGTCAAAACTGTTATAACGGTTTTCCAAATCAATTCTAACGGATTCAAAAAATTACTATAAAATAGCAACAATAATACTTGTTTGAAAGTTTTTGACTTGAAAAATATGATTGTCAAAAAAATTTACACACTCGATTAACCTCTTTCTTGATTTTTTATTTTTTTGGTGAAATATTATTTTTTTTTTTAATATAGTAAAAAGTGAAAGTGTATAATAGAGAGTTTTAGTGATTTATAAAGATTATTGGAGATTTATGTTATTTTATTTTGTTTGTTGGCACTCCAAGCGGTGCCTTTTTTTTTGGCAATTGTACTTGTATTTTGAATTAATGGAATAATTTAATTATATACATTATCATGGGGGCATACTCCCGCATTACAAGATTAAGTGTTGTCAAAATGAATCTCCTAACTATTACAAAAGTTTATGCTTACATTAGTGTTCCTTTGGAGAGCGGTGCCTTAATTAAAATGATCAAAATTTTATTTAGAAAAGTTATTATTAGTAAAAGATTGTGGGTTAATTTTTTAACCAACTATTACTTTGATAAATGGTAGAGATTAAATAACTAACTAAGAAATAAAGTCCTCATTCTCTCTGTAAATAATGAATTAATTTTATCAATTCATACGTAATAAATTATAACACATTATGATTTATAGGGTAAGATGGAAAAATCTTATTTTCCAAAATGGTTTTAATTTTGTTGAAAAAGAAGATTTAAGAATAATATTTTGAGCTACCTTTTTCTATATTCTGATTTTCATAGCAATGACTTAAATTATGTATTTTTAATTATATTATGTAAGTAGGTAAAATATATAAATATCATAAAAATCAAGATCCTAAATATTTAATTAATTATTATGCATAAATTTAATTATAAACTTACATTACTTGCTATAATTTTGTTATTATTTTTATTATATACATATTATGCGAATTGTAATACTCCTATGCTTTTTAAATATTTTTCTTATTCTTTTCTAAATTTTTTTTTTCTGTGAGAGATTTTGAAGTTATCGATACCATGTGCTATGTTAAGAAATGCAACACCCCTAACTTAATTATTCGGGACGGATAGTATGAGAATATGGGAATTAAATAAAATAATTAAAAACATGTGTCAAAGTTAAGTTTAATAATATGATATAATAATCAGAACAACTAATTATTTCTCGTTTCTATATAAAATAATAACAACATCTTTAATTAAAATTCAAGTCACACCTAGTAACATGATCTAAGACTTACATAGTCATAATGCAATCATACTTGAGATAATATCTTTTCAGTTAATAATATCATTATTATATTATCAAACCTAAACTTTGGGTCCCTCACTAATTAACATATATAACCCCACACTTGGGTAAACAAAAGAAATAGCAAAATTTCTATTTATGGTTAAGCCCAGACTCAGGTTACTAAATTTTGAGCCGCCTACATATCCTTATTCAGGAATTAGATTACCATGATTTCTAATTATTATTCAATATTTACAACAACTCATTATCAATAAATTAAACATTAACATCATTATAATTTACAACAGTAATATCTCAGTGCATAACAATTATTCATGTAATCTTATGGAATGACTAATGATGAAATGCAATGTCAATACATGTTCTCTAATCTTTATCTACCTCCAATCTTATCTTGGGGTGGGGACACTTAGTAAAGCACGCGAGATTACTAACCATACTGTTTAATACTCACAGCAAACAATAATCTTAATATACAATCACATATGGAGAACCGTGTTACACACACCCAGCGGTATAAGGCTCAGGAGAATTGTGTTACACCTCCTGACCCTTCTGCTAGAGGAATAGTATTATACCCCTAGTTAAGTATTCGTTTAACTCAAGTAGGATTCGGTTACAGTTTGGAGAAAATCTCATCATCATATCTCAATAGTAACTTTCCAACTTTAAATGACTAAACTCTAATCATATATATTGACTGAATATCATTTGGTATTTTAAAATCTCATTTTATCATTTTTTTCAAAATCAAATATCCTGTCCATATACATGACCTATGTCTCGGCACGTCAAAATATCAACATGACACTATTGACAAATCAATATTAACATATCAAACTGGATGATGCAACTCTAGTCCATACACATGATATGCTTAGTCATGTAAATAAATATTATTTTAATAAAAGAAAACATTTTCGTTAGGCTTGATTATAATTTGAAATTCATTTAATCTTTAAAAATCAATAATTAATGAGTTTGGGCATAAAACAGATATTTAAAAATCAAAATTTAGAGTTTTTAGGCATTCTGCCAATTAGTGTCCTAATGCTGTCTTAATGTTAGAATGGCTTCCTGATGCCAGCACCCAGCTTCTGAATTCATTTTCGATGAAATCCTAATTTCAAAATAACCCCAAATCACTCATCTAAGTTCCAAACTCAACATTCAATCATATATAAACATATAAACATCTTAATAATATATATTTACCACATTAAATTCAAGAATAACTCTAAAGAATGCAAGCTTTCAACATAAATATGTACATATGTATACATCTATATAGACATATATACACATCAACTCAAATTCTTCAATACTCAACTAAATTATGCATACAATATATCAAAATCATGCTAATAACACATAAAACATATATATAAACCCCACCTACCTTAGATCTAAAGACGAGAAGAAGAAAAGACGAAAAAATCTCAAATTTTCAAAACTTTCCTCCTCTATATCTCTCACTTCGAGCAAAATCACCACAATTCCACACTGTCACAATGATCACGACATAAAAAATATTAAGAATCCACTGTTTTCCTTATCTGGAACACACTTTCTCTTTTTAGTCTCTATCTCCTCTTCATCTCTCTCACGTTTGCTGGTAAGCAAATGAAGAAAAGAAAAGAAAATGGGAAGAAATAAAAGGGAAAGAATAGAAAAAAGAGAAAGGAAAAGAAAAAGGGTTAGGCTCGAAGCCCAACTCTAAACTCACTAATCACTCCAAGCCAAATTCTGGCACAAGAAAAATAAATAAACTCAACAAACTATACCAAACTTTAAGTCCTAATATTTAATTTGCTTAAATTTTTAAATAAATAACCAAAATAAAAATTTGAATATTACAATAAAGAAATCCAAATATGGTGAAATTCTGTATAAAGAAATACAATAAAATTGTTTCACTTTTCATCAATAATAAAACACAATACAATAAAATTGTTTCACTTTTCATCACTAATAAAACACACATTTTTTTCAAAAAATTTAGAATTAATTGTAAATAAATTAATAACTATTCAAGTTGATAAGCCTTGATGCAATTCAAATTTTTATAATTAAAAAAATGTTGCGATAACTAAATAAATCATCGTGAGAAGCTTGTTAATATTACGGTCATGCAATTACCGGCACAAGTTCATTATAAAAGGTAATTACCACTACTATCACTTTCTACTGCAAATTGACTGGCTTTCATCAAAAAAACAAAAATCATAAACATAAATATGCCAACTACGAAAACTCCAATTGTCGTTACAAAAAACAAATTCATCATAAATCTATTAAAAATCATCGAAGGGGTGAATCTATTTTCATTTTGCTGATAGATTCTCACATTCCATTTTATTTATTTTTTTATCAAATAAAATTATACTCAAGGTTGTGTCTAAAAATTTAGGGACTTTAGGCAAAATTTTTAAGAAGGGGCCTAATTTATTTACACAAAATTTTTAGAATACCTAACTTAGTTGATGTCATAAAAATTTAAATAAATTAAAAATAATAATTAATACATTAAATATGGAATAATTATTATAACAAGTAAAAGTTCAAAAACACTTTTCATACTTGTCAAATAGGGTTTTTGTCACGCCCCGAGTCCCGGGGGACCCAGGGGGTGAGGGTAAAACATTCATAACATGTACACCTTACTCAATTATCAGAGCATACGCACCGGTCACGCAGTGGACCCACAAAACAAACTGCTATATACCGTCCTAAAAATGGACCAAACGGGGGTACCTATTATGTCCCTGTGCAATTTATAAACCATTCATGCATTCACATTTGCAACTAAGTTCCCACTCACATGGTTCCATAAGATAGAAAAACATA
>JAVXUM010000011.1:12670975-12684709 GCA_035590655.1 Pouteria glomerata | reverse complement strand
AGGCTGTTTCGGTCAGAAAAAATGACTTGAATATCGTACACACCCCGAGGAATATTGAAGGAGTAAGTCTTGAAAAATAGAAGAATTTTTTTTAAGTTAGGTTGTGCTTCATTGATAAAGTTTTATCCTATATATTTTTCAATTTTTGTACAACTTATTTTTTATCAAAAAAAAATTTTGAAGTTCAAAAATTTGATTCGCTCCCTAAATTCTTTAGCGTCTTTCGATTTGAATCTCTTAGAAATCTTTAGGCAATTGTGCATATCATTATTTTTTTTTTTTTTAAAAAAAGAGTTCATTATTTATTTTGAAGATATTTTATGACTTCTATCTCCCTATATGTGCATTAATCATTCAAACAAATAAATTTTTAATGGATTAAAAATTCATATTTTCATTTAAATTGACGAGAACTGTTTTGATGAAGTTTGTCATAATTTTGTTGTGCTTATTTTTATACCTGATTGATTTTGCATATATCTTTTCATCTTCTTATTTATGAATCATGGATTACTGTTTGATTTGTTTAAAAAATGATGAGGAGCCTATACGTGAAAAAAAAAAAAAAAACTGTCTTAGAAAAGGCTACCAGTGAGATTTGTTAGAAACCCCCTAATGACTCGTTGTTTGTTAAGGGAAAAGTTACCTGCCCATAAGCATGTGAAAAGCGCTAAGACCTCAAAAGGGATTTAATCGAAAAACAAAAGAGAGAGAAAAGAAACGAAGGAAAAAAAAAAAAAAAATTTGGCTTTTAATCCATTTGGTGCATCAAATTTAATTCGTTGATTCTATGATTTATTTGAGGGGAAGCCTATATGTATATTTTAGTCAAAATCTCACACGCTCATAAGCATTGTTTCGATTTTATGGCTTAGTTCATCTTATGATGCAGACTTGAAAATTTATTTGGAAAGATAAATTTTAGTTCATTCAAATTTATGAGGATTGGGTGATAAATTTACATATATAGAGATATGGGAAGTAAAATTTCTTTAATCCAATTTGTGAACTTTCCTATTAATTTTTAGTATTATTATAAATATATTTAAATTTTTTTGTGTGCACAAAAAAATCTTAAAAGAATTTCTTAGAAAGATTCACATGGAAAGTGTTGAATATTTTTATTGATCTTTTTATTCTGATATTTTTGTGTACTTGTCAATTCATAACAAAAAGGGGGAGTAGAAAATTTTAAATTGTTATTTTGTGGTCTTATGAACCTGTAACTTAAATTTGAAATTTAAACTTGAAAATTGTTTTAAAATTTTTGCCATATGATGCCTTAATGTATTTGTTCAAGTGTTGCAGATGCAATTTGAAATTTAATTTAAATTTTGATATGTAATTGCCAAGGGAGAGATTGTAAGGTTTTTTAGTGGCAACTCCATACAAAATCTTAAATTAAATATGACAGATTTGAATATTTCCTAAATTGAAGAAAATAGAAGATTTGTGTGTCTCCTAAATTCAAGATTTTCCAAGATGTCAAGTTTCTAACCCAAGTGTGCAACTTTCTAAAAGACCAAGATCATAATTTTGTAATCCAAATCCAATTAGAAGTGAAGAAGATAACACAGATTAGGAAACAAGCGAAAAATTTCAGTACACATTGCAGGCAGCACGCAAAAAGCGCGCAGTTGCGCCACATGGACGCTGAAAGCCCGCAAGATATGCGATTGTTCGAGCAGATTATTTTATGGAAGATTTTATTTTTATTTTGGGAATCTATTATTAGGAAATATTGTATGAATCCTAATTGAAATAGGATTTTATAACTCTATATGTATATACCCAGTCTTAATGAAGAATATAGACTTGTGAGACATATTATAGAGATTTAGAGAGAGTTTTTTTATTCTTATGAGCTTAAGTGTTTTTTCTCTAACCTTTATTTGTATTCTTTTTTTATTTTCTGTGTGAAACAGAAAATTCACTTGTAGGTTCATCGAGTGATTCGAGCAAGAGTGGCAAAAAGATTCGTACGAGTGAGTCGCAGAGAGTTCGAGTAGATTCTTGTAACCCGTTAATAGTGGAGATTTTGTAATTGAGATTTTTCTCCTTATGAAAGGGTTTTCTCGTTATTCTCTGATGTAATTATTTTTTACTTTGTGTGAAATGATTATTATTCATATACTAAAAAGGTTGAACTCAACCTTGAGGGCCCCATTGCCCCTACCCTGCAGCATCGTGGAGGAAATAAATCGCGGAATATGCCTCAGTGGAGTAAGGTGCGAAGGCTACTGTTTACTACTCTTCAAGGTTGTTGCAAGTATACTATAATTTGTGGTCAGCAGTTATATGCACTTTTGGCTTCGTTAAAAAAATATTAAAATTTTGTTTTTTTTTTTTTTTTCTAGTCATTGATACTCAATCAAACAACAATAATTAATCTCATAATGTAAAAACTAAATAGATTGATCGTGAATAATTAACTAGAAAATTATGTTACAAAAAAGAGTAAAAAAATCTCCACTATGATCAAATGGTTACAAGAAAATCACTATAGCATATCTACCTTTCTTATTTTTGCTTACACCGATTAGCTTACACTGATTATAATAAACATCTTTTCCAATATGTACAAAATAATCTTTACCTGTGTCTGGCGAAAAATATACTTACGTCTTTGAATTCTGAAAAATTCACATGCCAAATTTGAAAGATAAATTTTTTGTATCTCAGTTAAGAGAAGTTTCTTAAGTTACCTAAATAAAATGATTTCCTTTCTAGATGAATTGATGCTCTATGCCCTAGGAGTATGTCTCTTTATATGGAGCTGAAATATATTCCAATCTTTAGATAGAATTAAGTAGGACTCTCATGATTTCATAGTTGCTTGAATGATGAAAAACCTTTCTATTGGTGTTTCCAACCTTCTTGGACATAAGGAAAATTTATTTAGGTATTTTCAAGTGTATAGAACTTAAAATCTCGGACAAAATAGGCACTTTTGTAAAATTTTAAAAACCGTGAATTTGTAGCTTGCTTAAGTGAGCATCCTAAAACTTCATGCGGACTTCCCTCAAACTTCCCACAACGGCCTTGTGAACATCATGTTTACATTTCATGATAGCTAATCGTATCTCAGAATTGCAGTAATTAAATTCTTAAGAATAAGAGTACGGTATAGTTTTAACTCAGTAAATCCGAAATCGAATCCACAAAGGACAGTTGAAGAAATTTCTTAATCCCGCAATATAAATTCGAGTCTGTTTATTTTTTTAATAGAATAAATTTCAATAAATTAATCAATAGCTAAATAAATAAATAAATAATAAAAGCATTGCAAAATCAAGTTTTAAGGCTTAATCCTAAATTACATAAAGCAATAACTAAAATCAAAGAAATACTTAGTCCATACCCATAATTAGGATTGCTATCTATAAATATAATGAGTTAAACAAATATTTGAAACTAGTTTTAAATAAGAAAAATTTAATCAACTAGGACTATTTGCTATCTTGATAAGATATAATTAATCGTAATTGTTTTTTAAAGTGTAAATCCTAGCAATCAAGTGACAATAAATCCATGAAAATAATTTTAATTTAAAAATTTTAATCCATTAGAATTATCAGTGATCTCAGTGAGATATAATCAATTTTGTTGGTTTTTGAATTATTAAAAAAATTTAGTTTATTGTTCTTTGAATCAAAATAAATAGGCCTTAACATTTATATAATAAAATAAGATGATTTTTTAAAATATCTCTCTCACAAATTAAGAACCAATAGTTAAAAATTATTTTTTCTTTTATTCAATGATTGAGATCTTTTTTATATTTTTAACTCCTCGCTTAATTCTTATTTTAGTGGACTCCACCATCTTCTATTTTATAAAACGATTTGAGTATTTTAGATTTTACCATATTTTGAGAATGAAGATTATATACAAATCAAATTTGTTATCTTAAATTCTGCTCAATTATAATTTCTAAGAAATTGAACTTTCCAAATTAAAGTAACATAATTTGTGTTTTCTTTTATGATATTTATCAAAAATTAATTAGAGAGATAGAAAAATCAAAACACACGTAGTCGCTGTTAAAACCTAAAATTTTGGAAAAAAAAAATTAAAACTCATGAATTATCATATTTTTTCAATTTAAACTTTTTGTCTAAATTTTCAACTATATAAGAAACTTAATATTAATTTTATTCATAGTGTCACAAACATGGGTTGTTGCTAGTCATTCAACAACCCACTATTTTTATATATCCATCCATCAATGTAGATTTAAATTAAATATAAATTTACTTTAATTAACTTTAGAAAAAATAAATTAATTAAGACAAAACATGTTGTGAGTCCCTAGGTTATTTAATTATTAATTTAATGTCAGTAAATTGGCATTACAATATTAGCTTGACCCTTTTTTTTAGTGACAAAAAAAAAGATATATATTTTAAATATTTATTTATATATTTACGCTTTGTTTTACTTTTTTTTTTTTATTAATTAAGTACAATTTGGATTAATGGGAGAGAATTTATATCACCTTAGAGGCATACCCCAGTATAGCAAGCTTAGTTATAAAAGAGGATCTTCCAACTATTACAAAAATCAGTATTTACAACGAAACTTCTAGTGACAGGCATATGGGAGCATTTAAATCTTACATCATGCATTAAATTCCTAATGATACTTGAAACTGAAGAAGAAATTCCTTTGAAAGCCCTTACACGCTGCTTCTTCCAAAGATGGTAAACCATGGCTACCCAAGCAATCTTGCTTACTGTGTTGTTGAAACTTTTTCCACGAAACTTCCCAACTGCCCATGCAATTTTATCCTTCCATGGGGAAGCTTCTTTAGTAATGAAGCATTGATGTAGAATGACCTTTCTCAACTCGACAGAAAAAGGACAAAGGAAAAATAAGTGTTCCATGTCTTCATTGTCATGCCCACATAAAACACAAGATGAATCAACATTCAATCCCCAAGCTATCATTTTATCTTTGGTGTTGAGTCTTTCTCTTATAACAAGTCATAGAATAAAACTATGTCTAGGAATATGATTAGAAAATCAAAAGAGACTATGCCAAGTTACCTTTGGAGCTTATTTTTATATTGCTTTTCAAGTAGCTGTGGCATTATAAATCTTGGTCTTTGACACCATCCATAAAAATTTGTCTTGCTTTTGTAAGTTTAGCTGACAGTTAAGGGGATTTTCAAGAATTTCTCACATTATAAGTCTTACCATCTCCATTGCTCATTTCAGATCACTCTAGATACCTTGACATTCTTTTTGTAGATTTGCAACTAGTGGGCAAAATTTGAAAATAAGAGGTCCTATGAGATGCCAATTTGGATACTAAAGAAAAATAGACTCCATTACCCATCTTATACATAGATATGCTAAAGACTTCATCCCGAAGTTTGAGGAGCTACAGCCCTTACTTGGCTAAGGACTGAATGCATGTCACACTTGGCAGGCAGGCATGCATGTTTAATTTCCGCCTCGTCCTTCACCATGGTCGGATAAATGCCTATCTAGCATGGCATCGATCGTAGGTTGGATTGGTTTGGTGTTAACTGATCGAATTGGAGGAAGCTGAGTTGCTAAGAGATCGAGCTTTTTGTACCATTGTGAGATGATATTGCACGTGTTGAATATTGTTTGATGATACATTAATAATAACTCTTTCAAATGTCCAAAAGCGGAATTGAATTTTACGTCAAATAGTGCTTTTATTATTGTCGTTGACTAGAGTTTAAATTGTTATGCCTGCCAATATCACATGAGGCAAAGTCTTTATTTCATTATTTTATTTTAATTGTTTTTTTAATTTTAATGTTTAAATTCTGGACGCCAACACAAATGCATCGGGCCAAACTGCTATTGATGGAACTACAGCCTCTTAATTACCAATAAAAGATGGTAGGTTAAGTCAAAATTAGTGTCACGTCAGATTCAATAAGAGCTTAGTTAATTTTAAAAAAAATAATTAAAATTAAAATAACATTAAGTACCATTTAAAAATTCAAATTTTATTAATTTCAAGTATTTTTCAACTAAAATTATTAGTTACAAATTTTAATACGTTTAGAGAATTAATCCACAATTTTTAACAATTTTGCATCATTTTTGATAATTTTTAAATTAAAAAATTATTATAATTAAACCAAAAAATAATGATAATAATTTACCAAACACTTAAATCACAAAAATTAACTTTTTATCAGAAGTTATGCCTCACCTACTAGTCTTCTATATATATATATATATGCGTGTCAACGACTCCCTCTTTTTTGTAACTAAAATTCAACTTATTCACACTTCTCCTAATTCTTGAAATTTTAAAATTAACGTTCAAATATTTCAAAAAATTCAAACTAATAACCACACTTTTACCTTGTATGCATACAATTTCTCCCATGGCACAATTTCTCCCATGGCCCACTTCTTACGACTTGATATAACATTTTCACTTCTTAAGAGATGTTTGTTTACCAAGAGATGTTTATTTCGTTGAAAATTTTTAAAAAATTTTAAAAATCTCTAAAAGTAAATACTCAAGGTGTGTTTGTTTAACTGAAAAATTCTAAAAAAATTCTAAAAATACTCTAAAAATCTCTAAAAATTATTCACTTTTTACCTCACTGCACGAATTACAAACTCACAAATTATCTCATTTTATCCCACTTTTTCTCATACCAAACACCCCTTATAAAAAAGAATTATAACAATAATTTAGAGAATTTGATTGAAGTACTCTGAAAAATCAATATCTATAAAATAAAGAAATGACATTTTTTTAATTATTTTTTAAGGAAGTGTTAAAAGAATTAGATGTTAACAGCATTTGATTAGTTTGACAGCATAATACAAGTAAAATATACACACATATATATTTGCGAGATTACAAAATGTTAACAAATTAAACCCTCATAAAAACAAGTTTGACTGAAGCCCTCAAATTCAGTCGTACCTTACGTACGAAGCAATAAATCAACGCACGCTATATCTCCACCCTCGAGAACCACTAAATTCGCTCCTTTGTTAAGTAGCAGGCATAATAATAAGGTCACTTGCGAACCTTTACCATCCAGTTACTGTCAATGCAGAGGAACAATTATGGACCCACATTGGGACTAATTCAGGCTACCAAAATTGAGAAACTCTCAGCACTGTTTGTTATTTTTTTATCCTCTTTATCTCGAGGGCATATATTTCCCCAACTCTCAGGACTACTTATAAATCCCATCAAAGATCATTCAAGAACATACTTAAAAAGCACAAGCCTAAGAAGAAAATTTTCTGTCTCACTTGCCAAAAAAAATTCTTTCGCACCGCACTTCATTCATGATCACTGTTAAATTACAGATCCAATTGCAAGTTCCTACACGCCGTACTCTGAATTGTCCATGGTACTAAAACCCCTGACCTCATCAATTGCTTCCTACCAGTTTTACGGATGAATTTTATTAAACCAAAAAAAAAAAACAAAAAAACAAACGACTGACACGTGGCTGGAGAGATTGAATTACCACCAATTGCAGTTGGATCATCATCACCTTTTCATCTTTGGTCAGCACACACGCCTAAACCATCTACAGTGGTTTAGTAACCATATCCTGCCAAGAGATAAGGTGATTACTCGAAATAAATGCCTTTTAAAGAGAAGCAAAGAGAAAAACCTAAACTGAAACAATGTCCAGCTTTGTTTCAAAAGCTAGCCTACCTGAATTGTCCATGGGATTCCCAGCAGGCACTGGTTCAGGCTCCTTGATCTCCACCACCACACAATCTGACATCAAGAAGGTCTTTGCCACTGAGCCTGCATGCTCCAAGCAACATCTCACCACCTGATCCAGTACAACAACGTCAGGAATGTGAGAGAGAGAGAGAGAGAGAGAGAGAGAGAGAGAGAGAGAGAGAGAGAGAGAGAGAGAGAGAGAGAGTTCCCGACAGTCATTGAACACCCCACCAACACATGTTAGACCCTTGCCTAAACGTGTCTTATTATTTTTTTAATTTTTAAACTGGGCACTAGGAAACACACACATTCATCACTTAAACACACGTTCAACACTTAACATCACATCATAACTTTTGAAAAACAAAAAATAAATATAATTAAATAGTAAAATCCAGTTTGTATGAATGAATTTTCCAATATGGATATAAATAAAATAACAACACACAAAAGGTTTATCTAAAATTAGAAATAACTTCCTTTCAAATTTCTGTAGACAGTTAAGAAACGAAATTGCTCCTCTCTACACTAATAAAAGAGATATCCAATAATAGTATCTCAGATAATAAAGGGACATCTTTACACTAATAAAAGAGAGATCCAATAGTAGTAGCTTAGAGAAAAAAGGGATATCCAAAAGAATAACAATTACAGTGTCATTAAAAGTTTAGAGAGGTTAACCAAGGCTAGGGTTGTAACAAAAATATCAGACAGCCAAATAAGTTTTATGCATATTGATGAAAAAAATATAGAAAAGTAAGAAAAGTTTTCACATAATTTTCATCAACTTAGAGAAGGCATATGATAATATCCCAACAAAAGAGTTTATGATGGATATTGGAAAATTAAAAAAAGTTGCTATGAAATATATTAAAATAATTAAAAGAGCTGTTTGGAGCCCCTACCAACTTCAAAAAATTCCAAAAAACTTCAAAAGTCTTAAATTTTACAAACTTTAAAAAATTTTAAATTTTTCAAAAAATTTATCAAAATCTGTTAAAACAAATCATATAGTGTATTCTAACGGATTTTAATAGATTTTTGAAAAAATTTGATTGACATTTGTACCAAAAAATTCTACAAAATTCCAAAAATTTTCAAAGTCCTCCACTAATATATTGCCACGTCACTTTATATAATTTTTAATAAACTTTATATCAAATCAATAATAAACATCCAACCATCATTTCTAAACAACTTTTTACACTTCACAAAATTTCCCTTTCGATTTTTTTTTTCACCCTCCAAACGGCCCCAAAAAATTGTATAAGATAATTATAAAACCAACTAAGATTTATAGTATAGTCTCAAGGCCATTAAGAAACAACTTTGTCATAAGATAAGTTTAGGCAAAAATGATGATACTAAGATGAGTGCAGGCAAAAATATCATGTAAAATGGTTTGGTTATATCCAACCTCAACCTAAGGATGAACCAATAAAAAAAAAAAAAAAAAAGTAAGTTGATCTAAGTAATATAAAGAGGACAAAAGATAGTTTTAAAATTATATAGACCGAAATTGTGATGAATGACCTAAATTTTTATAACCTCATGGAAAACACAATATATGATAGAAATAAATAGAGAAAAATGATTCTCATAGCTGACCCCAACCAGTTTGGAATTAAGGATTTGTTGAATTGTGTTAAAATTTAAAAAGTGCAATGCCAAGACAACTAAACAGTCATACACTGCCAAAGACAATAAGCCCTCTCTGTTGCCCGCCGCAATCTAGACATATTTTGATTCCATACCATGAAAGAAAACGATATCTTTCTACCTTAGAGGTATTTCTCTATTCCAAATTTGATATACATAAAGCAAAAATATCAAATTTTAAAGGTGGTATCAGACCACTTAGTTCATCAACTGACCAACATTTTTCAGTAATCTAAAAAAGTGATTTGCTTTTATATTTGCAACCTCCAGCAACATATTTCATAATAGATCTTGCCTTGGCGTTTTAGTTATATGCAACCTCATTCACAAAAATTACAATATTTGCTCCACCTCACCTTGGTCGGATCAATTATTCCAGCAGCCATTAAATCCTCGTAATTTCCAGTTGCAGCATTGTATCCAAATTTTGGGTTGTCACTGGAAAGCACCTGAGCCAGACAAAAAGTAAAATAAAATGAAACATTTAAATGTCATCTTGAACATAAAACATGACACCCTGTACATCACCATACATTGGTATAAGATCTAAGATACAACAGAGTTCAATACCTTCTCACTTACAACACTTCCATTAACACCTGCATTCTTGGCAATTAACTTCAAGGGATAACTCAAAGCTCTTTTAACTATATCTGCTCCAACCTGCACCACAGTTACATTAGCAAGAAGCATATGCAGAACCCAAAAGATGGAAGGGGCAGTCAAACTAATGTTGTTCTTTCATAAAATGCAAAATATATGGTTCTCCCCTTTTTTTCCAGTTTCCATGAGCAGATTGCAAACTCAAAACAAAGGAATTTAAACCCGCAGCATTTTCAAATTGTAGTTATGCCTAAGACAAGTTCTGACCAAAATCACCTTTTCCTCATCATTACCAAGGCTTTCCTTAATAGCATCAACTTTCGAAGCAAGCCTTAAGAGAGTGCATCCACCCCCTACAACAATACCTTCCTCTACAGCTGCCTGCAAACCAATTGCAAATCAGATGCTGCTGTTCTTCTGCCAATAAAAACTAAGGAACCATGTATATATAAACTGAACCACATTGTCTCACAAATAACTTGCCTTTGTTGCATTAAGAGCATCTTCGACTCTCAATTTCTTTTCTTTCAGCTCTGTCTCAGTTTGTGCTCCCACCTTCAAATGATTACAATCAGCATGCTAGCTTATATCAAAAATTATTTCATAGATTACAAAACTAAACTAGCTGAGATTACATGGTGAACAATACCTGAATGACAGCAACACCTCCAGATAGTTTCGCTATTCTTTCATTAAGCTTTTCCTTTTCGTAATCTTGCTCCGCCGCCTGCTTAGAACAAATGCACCGTCAGCAATGCCAAATGCACATCCACACCTACGTCGGTACAAAGAAAGGAAGTCCAACCTCTATAAGGTTTCTAATCTGAGCAACACGCTTAGTTACTGCTTCCTGAGTGCTCCCATCACCAACAATTGTTGTTGAGTCCTTGGTAAGCACGACCTTAGCAGCATGACCCAGGACTTCTTTATCTGCTTTATCTAAGGTAAGCCCAACCTCATCTCTGATTACAGTCCCTGTGTATCAAGAAAACAGAATCTCTCAACATGGAAAAGGAACAAACAGACATAAACACAGGCCTCTCCTATTTGCAGAATAGGATTAACTTCAGAGGTCATAATGAAAATAAGACAGAATTGAAATTACACAAACAAAGCAAGTCGTGTTGAAATGAATACAACAACAAAAGGAATGAACTATCACCTCCAGTGAGAATTGCAATATCATCAAGGTACTGGCTCTTTCTCTCTCCAAATCCGGGAGCTTTCAGTGCAGCAATTTTCAGAGCCCCTCTAAGCTTGTTCACAACAAGAGTTGCCAAAGCTTCTTGTTCAATATCTTCTGCAACTATCACAATTGGGTATCCACCTCTGATAGCATCTTCCAGGACATTAATAAGATCCCTTGCATTTGTTATTTTCTTGTCAACCAATAGTAACTGCATGAACACCAAATAAAATGATGTATATAGTACAGAATCTAGAAGAGATCACAACTTTACAACTTCAGCAACTATGACAGGCATCCTCACCTTGCAGTTCTCATATTCAACTGCCATTTTCTCACTATCAGTGACAAAGTAAGGTGAGATATATCCCCGATCAAATTGCATCCCCTCAACAACATAAAGACTATTCTCAGCACTTTTCCCCTCTTCAAGGGTGACCACACCCTTCCGACCCACTTTGCTCATGGCTTCAGCTATCATATTTCCCACTTCGTAATTGTTCCCAGCACTAACTGCAGCAACATCAGCAAGTTCACTGTCTTCCACCTGTGATTCATATTGAAGTTAGCAAATCCAACGCTATCACAAAAAATTAGGACCAAGATATCAAGGTTTACACAAGCTTACCCACAAAAATATTAAAAAAAATAAAAAATAACTTCAGGACAGAATTCCTGTTTTCAACTCAAGCCGAGTTAATTACAATACCCATTTGTAATACTCTGTGTTACCTCTTTTGACATAAGCCTAAGCTCGCCAACCAAAGCTTTTGTTGTTTTCTCAATGCCTCTGGTAATCAAGACAGGGTTTGCACCAGCTGCTACTACCTGGAAAGGTAATATTTAGAAGAATAGATAATGCTAGAATCAAGCTTGTTGCTACACTCTTTGGACCTCAAATAAAGTTGCATGAATTTTCCCATGTACCTTGACACCTTCAGCTATAAGACCTTGTGCAAGAACAACAGATGTCGTCGTCCCGTCTCCAGCCAAGTCATTGGTCTTGGCAGCTGCCTGTCTCACCAATTTAGCACCAATGTTCTCTACCGGATCTTCCAACTCAACCTATAAAGGTTTTAATTAAAAAAAATAATAGTATTATATTTCATTAAAGCTTCCATTTCAAATGCTAATTCAAATTTTGAAGAAGATTCAAAGGAATTCATCTAAAGAAAATCATACGAGATTCAGATTTAAACAACTTATAAAATCCAAGAGACGTTTGCAACCCCTATGCGGACATTTTAAGTATACAAACTATGGTCTTGTGGGTTTGCAAAGTCTAAAACTACTGACTCCTCTAGGGTTCGTAAATAATTTATCAGAATAAGATTCTAGCATGATCCAAGGAAAAGTGACACCGTTAGTACCAATGCATAACTAATTACTGCCAACTATTGTAATGAAATTTACCTCTTTGGCCACAGTCACCCCATCGTTAACAATTTTTGGGGAGCCATATTTACTTTCTAGAACAACATTGCGACCCTTCGGACCTAGAGTAACCCCAACAAGATCTGAAAGCTTGTTCACACCACTCTAACATAAGCAAGACAAAAATATATCATTAGACGTCATGTAAATAACCTTCATTTAGATATGAAGCCAAAACTCATTAAAAGCCTCACTTGCAGCTTCTTAATAGCTGACCCATCCTTGTTGAAGTACAACTCCTTTGCCATGGCATTTATTCTGGGAGAACGTGATCTACATAGAGCAAAACTCTGTCTCCTACCAAAGGAGCTTGAAGATATGGAAGCAAAAGAAGACAGCTTGTATGAAGAAGTTGCAAGTTTCTTATCTGCCGCACAGGCACCTGGAGCACCCAAGGAGCCAACCAAAGACATGGTGGCAAAAGTTGATGCCATTTATGCTTTCAAATCTGACAAAATATATACATACATCATTAATACTTTTCCAACATTCACAATCATCTTCAAAATATAAACTTAATAGTTTATCCAAAACAAAATTAGAGGCCTTAACAACCATATTAAAGGTTTAAAAGAGAAGAAGAACTACACAGATTCAGAAATGGTCAATCCAACAGCTCAGTTAATAGAAAAATCTCCACTGAAATGAATCCCAGACAGATAGATCAATAATCCTGATTACCCATATTTCTTACACGGTTAAGAATAAAAGATTCTCCTCGTGGGGGTGGCCCACGTTTGGTTTGGAAACAGAAAAATAAGTTTTTTCTTTTTAGCCATTTTTTGTCTCATATTTTTTTAACCAAAAATTTTCCATTTTTGTTTGATTTTTTATAGGCATAATATTCACATTCATAAAAAATATAAAAATTTTAAAAAATTCATACAAGGATTTAAAAAATAGTTGCCAAAAATAATGCCTAAATTGGAAGCTTCATGTACATATAACAAAACTAGTTTTTATAATTGCAAAAAAAAAAAAAAAAGACAAATGCTTCTAAATAGGAAAATTCACCTTGCCTACATGGATTTAACGGAGGATATTACATGGATTTAACGGAGGATATGACCCTTAATAGATTTGATTAGCGTCGTCAAATCCATATAGCTGACCCCACCTAGTGGGAAAAGGCTTAGTTTGGTTTGGTTTGGTTT
>JAVXUM010000011.1:12635773-12668173 GCA_035590655.1 Pouteria glomerata | reverse complement strand
AGTCTAAGGCTAGTAATCCAGCCATTGTCTGTCATAAGTGTCATCAAAAGGGTCATATTGCATCTCGTTGTCCCCAACGTGCATTGGCTATAGATGTTGAGCAGAGTAGTTTAGAAATTGAGGAAGACCAAGTTGTTGATCCTTTAGAATATTCTGGTGATGAAGATGGTCTTCAGGAAGGTCTTGATGTTGATGAATGTGTTGGTGTGGTTAGATGTGTGCTATCCACGACTGTTGATAATGATAATTGGAAGCGCACTAGTATTTTTCACACAGTCATACAAAGTGGAGATAAGAAGTGTAAGTTAGTGATTGATGGGGGTAGTTCAATGAATGTGGTTTCTAAAGATGCTGTTAAATTGTTAAATCTGAAGGTAGAACCACATCCGAATCCTTTTAGGGTAGCATGGGTGAATGACCATACTTTGCCTATCACCCAAAGGTGTTTAGTTTCTATTCAAATGGGAGATTATAAGGAAGAAATCGATTGTGATTTGCTACTCATGAATGTTGTCCATGTTCTTTTAGGTCGCCCTTGGCTTTATGATCTTAATGTTACAAATTTTGGTAAATATAATAGTTATTCCTTTAAGTACAAGGGTAAGAACATTATTTTGAGACCTATTAAGCCTAAAAGTCACAATGGTAAACGTGACATCTCTAAACTTTCTGAACGAAATTTGCACATTTCAAAAGGTAAAAAGTTTGAGAAAGAAGGATTTGAGACTGGTATATGCTTAGCTTTAGTAGGAAAAGAAGTTTCATCTGATTCTTTGCTTGCTGATGTTCCTTTGAAAGTGAATAAATTGCTCGATGATTTTATTAATGTGGTGCCCAATGATTTGCCTAGTGAACTACCACCTTTCAGAGACATCCAGCATGCTATAGATTTAGTTCCAGGTTCTCAACTACCAAACCTTCCACATTACAGAATGAATCATAAAGAGATAGAGGAGTTGCATAGGCAAGTAGAAGAACTTCTAAAGAGAGGATTTGTTACTGGCTACTCACCCCGCACACCAATGGATCTTGTTCCCTTGCCCCCTTATATGCGTGTGTCTGAACCTGCAAAAAACTTTGCCAAACATATCCATGACTTTTATGCTGAGATTAGACGAAATATTTCTCTAAGTAATAAAGAGTATAAACTAGCTGCTGATGTGCATCGTAGATATAGGGAATTTAATGTTGGTGAATATGTCATGGTTCACATTCATCCTGAAAGAATTCTAAAAACATTTCAAAAAAAACTTTATGCAAGAGCCATGGGCCCTTATTCTATTATTCGTAGACTGGGATCTAATGCATATCTTCTTGATTTGCCTAATGACATGGATATTAGTCCTGTTTTCAATGTAGAGGATTTGCTACCTTACCGAGGCACTTTTGAACCTCCTACTTTGCCTTCTAGTGTGTCTGCAAGTGGAGCTAGCAAAGGTGCACCCTCTGTGCCTTCATTACAGTATTCTAAGGAGATGGTGGACACTATCTTTGATGATGAGTTCGTGGCTTCTCGAGATGGTGGTTTTCGTCGCTTCCTTGTCAGATGGCATGGTCGTCCTGATTCTGATGCTACTTGGCTGCTGGAGGATGATCTTCGTCATTTGGATCCTTCCTTGTTGGATTGCTACCTTTCCTTCCACTCTTCGGAGCAGAGTTCTTTTCAACCCGGGGAGAATGATGGAGTATGGAGTAGGCCCAAAAGAGATAGAAAGCCCAAATCCAATAAAGATTTTTATTATTATTAGTTTCTTTATTTATTCCTAATTTTTGGAGTATTAATTAATTAATTTTTATTTATTTTTGTTTTATCCTTTAGGGTTAGGGTTTTGTATTGGTGCTTATAAATATCACCTTACGCATTGTTTTGAGGTAGACTTGATGATATTGAAATCTTAAAATTTTATTTCAGCCTTCTTTTGTTTATTTTCTTTATTTTTCTTTGTTCGTCGTAGCCGAGCTACGTCAACAGTTTTCCAAATCTATTCTCACGAATTCAAAAAATATTAGTATAAAATGGCCAAAATGGTACTCGTTTGAAAGATTTTGACTCAAAAAATATGATTGTTAAAGAAAAAATTTACGCACCTGATTAACCTTCTTTCAAATTTTTTATTTTTTAATGAAATATTAAAATTTTTTAAATACAACAAAAGTAGTAATGTGTAATAGAGAGTTTTTAGTGATTTCTTGAGATTGTTGAAAATTTATTTTGTTTGATTTTGATTCCCACTCCAAACAAACCTTATATTGCATGCATTCGGTCGAACTCACCAGATTGTTTTGACGGCCTGCCGGAAGAAATGAAACAAAGGAAGTTTAGCATATTCCCTAAGAGTTATTAGAATTATTTTTTTAGCCATAAATTGTTGTACATATTATAAATTAACCCCCAACAGTTTATAAAATCTCAATTTAATCCTTTAATTACTAAAAATTGCAGATTTTACCGCCAATAGTTTTATAAAATTTCAGTTTAACCCAGTAATTACTAAAAATTTCATATTTAACCTTACACAATGACCCCAAAAGTTTCAAATAATTATGAAGTGCCCAAGATTTACCTCAAAATTTTTATTTTACCCTTAAAGGTTGCTAGAAATTATAATTACACCCCTAGTGATAATTTTACGCATAAAATATTTGTGACATTTTTATGTTATTTTATTTGGTCAAAAAATTTTTCCATGTAGAGAAATTTATTAAAGATGATTTTTTTTTTAAAGAAAAGTGTGTAGTGTTAAATATTCAGATATTTAAAAAAAAAATGAATGATAGAAATGCTTTATGAAGAAGAGTTTCATAACAAATAAAGAATATTGAAAAATTGTATATGATAGTAAGTTGTTCTGATATGAATTCGTAGGAGATGATGTGATTAGTGAATTTTGATAAACTATCGACATGTTATAGGACGATGTGATAATTTTAGTTATGGTAAATTATTAAAATAAGATGACATTAATTGATGGATATGAGAAATTATTATGATGGGATGATGTGGAATAGCTTATGACAAAATGTTACTTATGATAAATTGTTCCAAAGATGACAATTAATGAAAATGAAAATAATCATGGAAAGAGATGATTACAAGAGATTAAAAATTTCAATTTTGGGGATAGAGGGTACTAGAAAATGATGGTGGTGCTACTCATTTAAAACTTTATCCTGAAAGCGTATATTCTGTGGATGATGTTAATGTATCTCGAGCCCAACGTTAATAATCTGAAGGAGATAATTTGACCATAATCTGAAGGAGATATCTCAAGCCTAACATTAATAATCTTTTGTAATATATTTAATTTATATATATATAATATTTAATAGAACAAATACTTAATCTATATAATAAGATACAAAGTGTACATTAAAATTATATTTTTAATTTAAATATTTATTTTTAAGAAATTTTTAAAAATATCCCTAAAATTAAAATAATACAAAAATATCCTTGACAATAATTAAAAAAATACAAAATAAAATAAAAACACGTGAAAAAAATAAAAATAAACAAACATTTCATGTGTCAACTTATAAAAATAACATTAGCGTCTAAACAAAAAAATAAAAAGCATAAAGAGCAAAAGCTTAAAATACCTATGTCAACTTATAGTAAATTACATGTTGCTTTTATACAAATCTATTTTATATTAATATATTATTGTAATATAAATTAGCAAAGTTCACCATTGTATCATTGAGAAAAAAAAAATCGAGACGTGTTATTTTCTAAAGAGAAAAAGAAAAAAGAAACAAAACAAAAACAAAACAAAACGAAAAACAAAATTAAATAAGAAAAAATTAAGGTAAACATGTTGTAGATTGAGAATAGTCTTCACTCCCTCTCAAATACATTAGATATATATACTTGTAAGGAAAACATATCAAAGTTTCTCCGTTTCTTTTGTAGTATATTTAATACAAAATAGTATTATTTTATATATAATACAAAATAATATTTAAATATATAAAAAAATTCAAATATTTAATTTATAACAAAATATCCCTTATTGAATTAAAGCAGAAATAAAAAATATTCTAAACAAAAATAAAAAGTAAAAATAAAAAAATATAAATAAATTTGTACTAAAATATTCTAAGAATTCTTTAAATGCTCTTAATAATAATAAAATGATTTATTATAAATTTATAAAAAAAAAATATGAAACACTTGTCAATGTAAAAAAAAAAAAAAAAAGAAATATGTGTTGAATTATTAATAATTATTGAAAATTTTAATATAAAAATAACATTAGCATCCAAACAAAAAAATAAAAAGCATAAAAAGCAAAAACTTAAAATACATGTGTTGACTTATAGTAAGTTACATGTCACTTTTGTACAAATCTATTTTATATTAATGTATTAATACAATATAAATTAGCATAGTGTTCACGTTTACAATATATTTAATTTTATGATAGATGATGAATAAGTATATGTAAAATTTAAAATAATATAAAAATATCTTTGACAATAATTTAAAAACATACAAAATAAAATAAAAACATATTAAAAAATAAAAATAAACCAACATTTCATGTGTCACCCATTCATCACTCTCTCGGACAAAATTTAAAATAAGACAAAAAATAACTAAAAGTTCACCACGGTATCATTGAGAAAAAAAAAAATCGAGAAGTGTTCATATCTGAAAAGAAAAAGAAAAAAAATGAAAACAAAACAAAAAAGACATAGAAATATAATTTAATATAAAAATTACCTATGCTTAAAGATACAAAAATATAATTTGATATGTAAATAGTTCAAATATAAATTTATAAAATAAATCTACATAAAAAATTGTAAAAATAATTTATAAAAATAAAAATCACTAATTAAAAAAGACTAAAATATATCTACACAGTATTTGATAAAAGTGTAAAATTTGATTATTCATTACAATTATTATCACATTTTTTAAAAGATTGAGTAAATACAACTATTAAAAATATGTTAAATTTAAATTTTGTAATTTCATTATTATATATACAGTGACATAAAGTGTACATCAAAATTGTATTTTCAATTTAAATATTTATTTTTTAATAAATTTTTAAAAATATCCCTAAAATTTAAAATAATATAAAAACGTCTTTGACAATAATTGAAAATATATAAAATAAAATAAAAACAAATTTAAAAAAATAAAATTAAACCAACACTTCTGTGTCGACTTACAAAAATAACATTAGCATCTAAACAAAAAATAAAAAGTAAAAACTTAAAATACATGTGTTGACTTATAGTAAATTGCATGTCACTTTTGTATAAATCTATTTTATATTAATGTATTAATATAATAAAAATTAGCAAACTTCACCATTGTTACATTGAGGAAAAAAAATCAAGATGTGTTCATCTCTAAAAAGAAAAAGAAAAAAGAAAACAAAAAGAAAAAGAAACAAAACAAAACAAAAAACAAAATTAAATAAAAAAAATTAAGTTAAACGTGCAGCAAATTAAGAATAGTCTTCACCCCTTACAAATACATTAGATATATATATAGATCTATACACTTGCAAAGAAAAAAAATCAAAGTTTCTCTGTTTCTTTTGTAATATATTTAATACAAATTAGTATTATTTTATATATAATACAAAATAATATTTAAATATGTAAAAAGATTAAATATTTAATTCATAACAAAATAATCAATTATTGAATTAAAAGCAAAAATAAAAAAATATTATGAACAAAAATAAAAGCAAGAAAAATATCTAGATAAATTTGTATTAAATTATTCTAAGAATTCTTCAAATACTCTTAATAACAATAAAATGATTTATTATAAATTTTTAAAAAAATATATAAAACACGTGTCAATGTAAAAAAGAAAATGAAATATGTGTTGAATTACTAATAATTATTGAGTATTTTAATAAAAAAAATAACATTAGCATCTAAACAAAAAAATAAAAAACATAAAAAGCAAAAACTTAAAATGCATGTGTCGCCTTATAGTAAATTACATGTCACTTTTGTACAAATCTATTTTATATTAATGTATTAATCTATCTAATAAAATACAAAAATTTTAAACTTTGATTTTGACATAAGAACCCGTGTCACTAGTAGAGGGAGATAGAGGACGGAAAATAGACACGGGATGAGGGGAGAGAGAGGAAGGAGGGGGCGCAAGGGGAGAGAAAAAGGGGAAGGGGTGGTTTTTGGCAGGGGGAGAGAGAAAGTGAAAGGGAGAGGAAAGGGCGATTTGGGGGAGTGGGGGTAGGTGGACCCCATGAATAAAGGAAGAATGAGAGAGAGGAAGAGAAAGAGAGAAGAGAGGGGCGGCTGGATGGGTAAGAAAGAGAGAGGAGAGAGAAAAAGGAAGAGAGAGGGAGAGAAAAATATTTAAAATAAATATAAATAAATAAAAAATAATTAATTTATTATATAATTAATCTTAAATACATATACTTTTACACTTTGATTTCAAACTAAATCTTTTATTTAAATAAATACAAATAAATCAATTAAAATAATTAATTTATTATATAAAAATTAATAATTAATTTTAAATACATACATTTATCTAATAAAATATATACATTTGATTACATGCTACAATTTTGAGTTATTGTATCGTTTTAATTTATTATGGTAACAGCTGCAATAATTTCATACCACAATCCCGAATCGGGTACAACCGTCCAAGGATGCGACGGTTCCATCAAGTAATTATTCTTTGTCCTGTCTTAGGACGGTTCCTTCTCTGTTTTCGTTAAAATTAATAATATTTTATTATTTTATTTTTAAAACATGTCCAATAAATAAAATTTATTCAAATTAATTATTACTAAAAAAGTTAAAATAGAAAAAATAAAAAATAAATATCTCAATACAGTATAGATTATTTTTACAGTTTTTCGTGTATATTTATTTTACAAATTTATATTTGAGTTATTTGCAGACTAAATTATATTCATATACTTTTAGGCTTAGGTAATTTTTAAGTTTTGAAAAAAAATAAATTTTAACCAACATAAGTAAAAAAAGTTAAAAAAAAACGTAAAAATAAATTAAGAGATAGATAGTCCGTACTTTGCACGTTTGCACGGGTATTTACTAGTATTTTTATATGCAAAATAAAAAGTGAACTTATAGTGTTTATAATGTGGAAAAAGAAAGATTTTGTAAATGAAAAAAGAGAATTAAAGAATAAAGAATAAAAGAATTTCAAAAATAATTTAAAAATCTATAATAACAAAGGAAAAAAAAAAAAAAAGAATTGAGATTAAATAGGCATGTTACGTAAGATTCAAGTGAATGAGAGAAGGAGAAAAAAAATAAATTCTTTTAGTATTATAGATAGATTAATAATTAGTGAATAGGGTATTTTCATATGCCTTTCTTGAATCATCTAAAATATAGCAAAAAAAATATTATTTTACTTTAACACTGTACATTTATTTCGCTAAATATAAACTAAAAAATTAAATAATCATTTTTCTAACCTTTTCCTATTCATTTTTCATTATTCATTTTTACTGTCAAATTATGTTGTCATAAATTTAAATTTGTTATTATTAAAAATTTAAAAATTAGGTGCATTTAAAATTTTCATTTTTATATAATATATTATTGCCACACTCTAGATTTCATAACTCGATCTGTGAATAATAAATTACATGCAATTACATACTCTGTATTAATTAGAGCCAAACTACAACTGCAAGAATGATACAAAATAAGCCACAATCATTATTGGGCACAATACTTCAAAAATATAAATAAGGGTTCAATTGACTTAATACAAATGCAATAAATATAATTTGTCACTCTACTAAGGACGCGCACACAACCGAGATATCAAAAGAATATACAAATTGCTAGTCAAAAGATGAAATAGAAAGACAATACCAGAATCTCATCCAAATGAGCCGATGAATACGTGACTTAACTGGCCACAAGACCAAACAAGCACCAAAAGAAGCCAAACAGAGTGGTTAGCTAACCCGCTTGACCTCTTTGTACATTTTACTCGTCATTCTTAGCTCCTTTTGCAGCACTGCTCTCATCTTTATTGTAGATCTTCTAAGTAAATACATTCTTACGAGGCTAGTTCATAAAAATTTCCACTAAGAAATTCATATTTTTTAATTTTACAAAAATGACCACACTACTCCTATGTAGAGATGACAATTTTAACTCGATCCAATAGGCACATATATTTTAATTTTACAAGTAATTGAGAAAGTTATCATATAAAAATAAAATATTTATCGATTTCAAATTTGAAAATAATATATGTAGTTTAGTTGAGTATTATCTGAACCTACTCGAATACCTAATTATAAGATGTTCGATAAATATTATTTGATTATTACCCAAACAATTTACACCTGTAAAGTATCTGATAGATATTGTAATTATTAAATTACTTACACCAATTACCCATTTATTAGATACATTGCAAATTTGTAAATAATCTTGATTACTCATCCAAATTACTCAATTGCCGATCCAACTTATCGAATATCTAAATTTATTACTCAATTAACTGCGCAAAGGCTACTAATACCTGATTACTTGACAAATTAGGGAATTGGGGAATGATAATTGATTTAAAATATTCACCTCATCTAGATATTTTTTTTAATCTGATGAGCTCAAATATGATAAAAGCAATATCTAATTACCTGACAAATTAGGAAATTGGGGAATGATAACTTATTTAAAATATTCACCTCATCTAGATATTTTTTTTTTTATCTGATGAGCTCAGATATGATAAAAATAATATCCAACCCTAATTTGATCCGTTGTCAGAAATAGATGACAAACTCCTCCAAATTAAACACAAAATTGACAAAACTTGGTCTTATTTTAAAATAAATTCTTTAGTCTAATTTTTAAATAAATTACTTATTTAACACGTTTATTATATTTTTAAATTTGTACAAACACGAAAACACTAGCTACGAATTCAAACAAGACACTGCCACACGTAAAATAGGCATAGGACACAGATTTCGACAGGCCAAGCAATCAAAAAATGAAATGCCACAAAAGCTCCCCCAACTTCGAACTGAGAAAGAGATTGGACAAAGACCCAGGAGCTGTGGAGCATCGCTGCAAACTTTCAGAAAAGGAATTTTCTTCTCAGCAAACACATTTTAAGGCGTTGCATCATAACAAGGAACAATCCTCTCTGCCCCTCCAGATGGGTAATCAAAAAAAAATATTCAAAAAGCACTCTCAAAATGTCTATTTCATAGCATAAAAAGTGAGACCACATTTTTTAAAAATTGCCATCTTACCAAACTCACGTAAATTTTTCACAACTAGAAACGAGAGAATTTTCAACCCAGACAATTAAAAAAAAAAAAAAAAAAAAAATTGAAACACAGATGTCTATAATCTTCAGAAGCACAAACATCTAGCTCTAAATCTAGTCGAATGCTACAGCCAACGTAATTTTTGAAATAAATTCAACATAACAGGGATAATGTCATCGCTAAGTGAGCTGGTAACCAGCTTACGGACTAGGAGATCTGTCCCCCCTTCCTGGCTCCCTTGAGTAATCTACAGGATTTGGGCTTCTGGGGCTCCTGCTCCTGCTTAGATCCCTGTTTGGAGTACGCTCCCTAACAGGACTTCTACTGCGGCTTCTTGACCCATTGTAGGGTGGAGAGTGCCCTCTCACTGGGCTGCGGCTCCTTGAGCCATTATAAGCCGGAGATCGCGAGTATGACCTCTCTCGACCGTACCTTTTCTCCTGAGGTGAAAGAGATCTGCTACATGACATCACCAGTGTGAGCAATTCCAACAGGTAAATGTGGGAAATATTATAAAAGCATCAAGAAAGTTAAATGCAAATGAACAAACACAAAAAGTAAATCACATATCCTGCATGGACTGCACTAGTTTCCACCCTTCCTTTCTTTGTTACAACCACGAGGGAAGGAGGGGAGAAAATACAACTCCCAGAAAGAATGCCCTGATTACAAAGGAAAAAAAAAAACATATCATATCACAGACCTTGAGTGTTGCCTTCGCTTAGGAGGGGAGTAATAATCACGGCTGCGGGATCGCGATCTTTCATAGCGTGGAGGTGGAGATCGAGAATATCTAGGGGAGCGAGAATAACGAGGGGGAGACCGTCTCCTGTCATAAAATCGACCCCTGCAATGGAATGAAAGAGCAAACTTTTTAATGCCCATATTAGTCTATACAGGAAACACATTACGACAGATAACATAAAATTCTCACAGGAACATACTGCCACCACTGACAGGAAGTTGACAGGAGAAACAGAGTAGGTAGGAAAAGGAAACTGAATATGTACTGTGCAAATGCTCTTGACCTTTTCAATATTTAGATTATGAAAACATCAATATCACATAAAAAACTTCACTAGCAATATCTAAAAAATGAGTATTTATTATTGCTGCATGATATTTCATCAGTCAATTTTGTGAACCAATATGATCACTACATTCCTTGTCATGGTCTAATGGCTCTATAATATTCAATGACGACTAAAAAGTTCCATGGTGACCAGCTTTGCCATGCAAATGTATTTGCCTTTTAATGGAAGGCAAATGGCTCTATAATATTCAATGACGAATAAAAACTTCCACACTGACAAGCTTTGCCATGCAAATGTATATGCCTTCTAACTTAACAGGAGGCAAAAAAAAAGGGGGTAAAATTACACGGCCACATGGTAAGAAGATATTAGGTATCCACATTTTTCTGGCCAGAGGAATTCCTGTTTCAGTGCCTTGAACAGCCCAAGTTTATGCATTTGAGAGTTCTAACAGTAAAACCACCTTAGGAGTTAGGACCACCCATATCCACGTAACAGCCCAATTTCTGCAAAAATATATAATACATTTTTATAGGTAAAATAAACTATTACTCTAATCCATATTCTGCGATGTTCTTATGGGGCTTCTTCTCCCACCATAACATGATTAAGGAGACTTAAAAGATTTTGATTTTCCATGGTCTAATTACTTCCGAAGCCAAAGCAAAAAGATTAATTTATGTCAACTGAAAATAAGAGCAACATGAAATCACAAAGTGAGTTTCACAGGAAGAAACACAAATACAGACAGAAGCAAGCCCCACCTTGTACGCTCCCTTATCCTCATATCAGCTGGCTTCTTCCTGTTCTCTTCTGCAAATACAACAGTCAACTGTCGACCTAGAAGAATTTGACCATCCATATGATATTTTGCCTCTGCGGCATCAGTAGGATCTACATATTGGACAAAACCAAAGCCCCTTGGCTCCCTAAAAAAATATGGAAACAATACCAAAAAAAACATGACGAAAATAAGGTATTAATAAAAATAAATGCACTAGTTAGAAATATGATGGAAAAACCAAGTCAGAACTCTTGGGGCTGTTTGAAAAACAGGAGGAGCCCAGTTACCCAGCCAGCATTCTGAAGCGTAACTGGTAACTTATTAAAAATAAATGCACTAGCTAGAAATATGATGGAAAAACCAAGTCAGAACTCTTGGGGCTGTTTGAAAAATAGGAGGAGCCCAGTTACCCAGCCAGCATACTGAAGCATAACTGGGTTTGTGCATTTATTGCATTCGGTAACTTGTAACTATCCAAATTCACCTTTCCCCCTAGAAGGAGCCACTTCAGGGGATTCAAGAACAATGCTGGAGTTAGTTTACCCTGGAACAACTGCAATAAATAAAGACGCAACAACCTATTTTTTAAGAAAGTTCCAAAAAGCCCCTCAGGTGTTACAATTTGGCAGGATTATTCCGGTAATGAAACTTGGAAAAACTATCCCTTACTGATAAGTTAGGCCATTATAAGCACAGAGAGCAAGCACTTGGCTGCTGACCTTGCTGGTGTAAGTTTTAAGATGACTTGAAATTCTTCAAGACTTGAAATCTTGAAATCTTCACAATGTATAGAAACCCAAATTCCTTCCACCCTTCATTATCATTAATATCACCTTGAACACAACTCTTACAACTCGATCATCTCAACAGAACTCTAATACTTGATTCACATCTTCAAAACTTTTATTTCACTGTTAAATCTCAAAAAGTTTAATAAAGAAACCCAAGTTGAAATAATAGAAGAGCAAAACATGAAAAAAGAGGTCAACAATCAAGTAAAATTTTACAGCGGAAAATAAAATAATTAAAATGATATAATACAGTTGACTTAATTAAGCTTATCTGTAAGATAAAAAAAAATGAAAAAGCCCATAAGCAAATTCATTTCGTAAAATAATTTGGAAATCTCATCACCCAAGCTACACAAGCTCACCCAGTATAATAATCTCTTGGAAGGTAAATGTCCTTGAGAGCACCAAATTGCCCAAATGGTCTCCTGAGGTCTTCTGGCCTGCACAAGATCACAAAGTACAAAGATAGCTATCATGCAATAGCTCAAACAATAATAATAATAATAAATAAAAACTTATAATGAAATCATATGTGATTTGTGGAGACCAAAGATGCATGGACATAGAAGCCATATCCAATTGAAAATGTCTAGAACACCAAAACACTGGTAGGCATATTTATTACTGCTTGAAATTTATGATTTGGGAATAAAATTCACGTTTCACACAGTTGGCTGACACTTCTTGTATAGGCCAACACTTAACAGGAGCATGCATGCTCAGGAACCCTTCAAGATTGAAGAATCCAAAAGATCCAAATTTCTGTTGTCACCAAAAAAATTAAAAATAGGAAAAGAAATGGATGCTGCCCACATGGCTGCAAATCTCTTCATGCAGGAATTTTTATAAAAGAAAGGTAAATAACAGGACAAAATAGCAGTATTGTAGAAGTTAATTGAAGTTGCACATTCTTCCTATAAAATTTGCCAAAAAGATTTTCATGCATGTAAATTGTCAGAAAAATGGATGCAGGTATAGAAATGAAATCCACTACCATTTGCCTTGTCATTTTTGCCAGCTTAAACTTAATTATTTTTGAGTTTGTGTTTGTGCGTATATTAAAGAGAGAGCCTTGGCACAATAGAAGGGTTATTCCTCTGCGACCTAGAGATCATAGGCTCAATACTTGAACACGGCCTCTCTCCTATTACTAGGGGAAAGACCGAGTACATTGCCCATCTCTAGACCCCGAATAAGCAAAAGTCTCATGTGTGTATTAGTCAAATACATAGAGAGATAAATGCAAATGTAAAAAGACAATTACCAAACATCCTTCATAAACTTGCATGCTTCAGCAGGTGCTCTAAGACAAATTTTTGTGCATGCGGCGTAATGAAATGAGAACTAAATAAATATCGTTAATTCTCAGCACCAGAAAGACCAAAATGTGGTCCACCAATTATGCCCATCCAACCCAAATTGCATGGATAAAACATAGATCAGCCACAGTAAAGATCCATAGGAATGATCGTAGATAACTGACATCATCGGGTTCATTCCATTAATAAATCAAAAATCCACTAACAAAATAACTATACACAAGCCTCATTTTTTGTTTTATAAGACGGTCATGTCTATCATAGAATTGACAAAAGATGTCACAAAGTTGGTGACAATGAGAGATCAATAAATGGTTAAGAGCTTTTGTACCAAAAGTTCATGCATAAACACAACATCCAGATTGATGAGGCAATACACTGCGTAAATTAAGCATTGACACCACACAAAACTCAGTGTCCCAGGAAACCACTGCACATGAGCCACTTCAAACATGCTTAGCATTACCAGAG
Source organism: Pouteria glomerata (assembly GCA_035590655.1). Lineage (NCBI taxonomy): Eukaryota > Viridiplantae > Streptophyta > Magnoliopsida > Ericales > Sapotaceae > Pouteria > Pouteria glomerata. The sequence goes on along the minus strand of JAVXUM010000011.1, from coordinate 12,654,490 downwards.
CCAATAATTTCAGTCAATTTATACAACAAACTGAAGCATTTCCATGTGCAGGATTATTACTAGAAGTACCTACATCTTCCACCAAAATTTATTCAAAACAAAGGTGAGTGCTACGGAAGTCAAAATTCATGACAGCTTATTAGACAATTGAAGATGTCTTGCATAAGAGACTTCGTTGTCAACAAATTATTGAATACAAATTATGAAACAAAATTTATAAAGACTTGTACCAATATAAAACCTTTTGGGTTAAAAAAAGGTAACTAACGATGACAAAAATGATAGCAATAACAACAACAATGACATGCATATTCATATTATATTTACAGAAAGAAACAATGGGCAAGAAAATTAGCAAGTGCATACCTACAATCATGGCGAAGATTGCGAACTAAAAGGCTAGTTGGAAGATCTCTACTACGACCACCATAGCGACCCCTTGGGCTAGGGCTCCTACCTCTTCTACCATAACCCCTTGGTGGTGAAGGAGTGTAACTTCTTTCCCTCATTTACACAAATAGTTCAAAATCTGTCCAAAATATGGAGATATATAAGGAAAAAGAGCATTCAAGAACGCACTACTACAAAAATCTATAAAAGTAACTAGAAAACAACATATCCTAAATCAATAATTAAAGAATGCAAGGAATAATTGGGCAATAACTATACAAAATTAGATATGGCCAGGTAAAGATTGAAATGCAAAATTATATAAATAGGGATCTGTGGATGTGGAGGAGGGACTCGTATACCAATGTAGGGCAAGCACTTCATGCTGGGAAGTAGGAGACAGTAGCTCTTCAAACACTTGGTAAGTCACCCAAAAAGTAAGAAGAATAACAAAGCAACCAATAGAGAGGGACACTCTGAAGGTTGGTGAACATTCAATATGCTAGAATAAATGGAGTGAATCAAGAGAGTTAGTATAATGTTTGTTCGTAGGTTGTTAAGAGTGAGTTCCGAACAAGTCAATGGCATAGATGCCAAAGAGGAAGACAGCATGATAGATCATTAGGGAGGATCACTTGTGTAAGAGTGGAGGTGGGTCGAGAGAAGGGGATTAGGCCCGAGGTGGATCAAATGATGGTGGCTTGAGTGATGAACTCGCAATTCATGAACTTGCAATTCCTGGGTTAAGAAGTGACTTTGGTAGAGCTCTGAAGGTTGGTGAACATTCAATCTTGTACAATAAATGAGGCGAATCAAAGGAATATTTATAGTGTTTTGCCCTAGGTTGGCTAGAGTGAGTTAAAAACAAGTCAACGTAATAAGGATGTACAATTTTTTAAGTTCAAATTTTCTAAACATGTGCCTGAATTGGCAAAATAAAGAGATGATGAATTCTATTAGCCAAATATGGTGGTTCTTGTACTTTCAATGGCCAGATAAGGAGGCTCTTTTGAGGGGTGGAGTTAGAAGGTGAAAGAGATAATCAGACTGGTCTAATAAGTTTGAATCATTTACTTGTGTGCAACTTTTTAGTAGAGACGCCCTATATATTCACCAAAGTTGTAGTATTCTGGCAGCTTGATGATTAAAGTAAAATTCAGAATTTTTTTCTCCCCTAATCCCTCTTCTTCTCCTTCTTCTAGTATCTCTTCTCGAATATTTTGCATATTTGGGTCCTGCATCATTTTTGAAATCAAAGTTCAACCTGGTCAATCAAGACATAAAATCCTATCATCTTCAGTTCTTTTGTCACTGTCTTTCAATTTCTCAGAATGTATAACAATCTATAAGTACCCTAACCATCAACTAGTTGCAGAGATAGACAACAGAAACCCTAGCCCCAACCACTGATAGCCAGACCAACTCGAACCACCTTCAAACCCATCACAAATTGCATATCACCATCCAGTCGTAAAATGTTGTCCATTGAACTCGGTAGACCTCACTGACCTAACATGACGACATACAACCAACAATAGCGCCTTAAATCTATGGAACTTAGTCATCACAGCAACCGTTATCCTAGCAACCCCATCTTCCAGACATCGGAAAAATAACCCAACCTCACCTCAAGCATCACCAAGTCCTGATGAGTGCCACTGAACAAACAAGGAACCCTCACTAAGACTGTTGTCGTCACACACCACCAACAGCTCAAAGTGTCAGATTTATTCACAAGGGATTTGAACCGCGTGGGTGAATGTGTAATCAAATCGCCACCAGCCCACCATCATCAGCCTCGCCTCCCCTTGGAAACCCCCTTCGTCACTTCTAGTGACTGGCCGGTGACCCCTAACAGAGGGGTTTGACCCCCTTTTCCAGCCAAACCAGGTGATTTCAGTCCAGGTGATTTCAGTCCATATCCTACCTGTTGGTTTAAAATTTAGGATTAGAAAATTCCATTCCTGATTTGCATTTAATATGGAGCAAAAAGTTTCCAACCTTGAACAAAATGTGAGTACGCTACAAGAATCCATAGATCAACTTCGGCAGGATATCAATCGGCTACCTAGGGCCCTCAACAAGCACCACCATGAGAAGCCTAATTCTCCAAGACCTATTCTTGAGGATCCTAGAAGTTCTAATGGATTAATAGGCAATCAACCCAAGATCCTAAGGAAGCCTATAGGTCTCCACTTACCTTTAGGAAGAACAGCTAACGACGAAGCAGATTTGGTCTTAAGTGATGATGATAGGGCTCCACATCCTAACATAGGAAATCACGGAGGTAATCTTCAAATCTCTAAAGATATTTATGGAATTTGTTCTCCGATGCCCTACCAAAGATATCCACAAAATGATCAAGATGACATAATCAAGAGAGTCAGAGTGGAAGCTCCATCCTTTGTTGGACAGTTGGATCCTATTATATTTTCTGATTGGATGCTTGAAATTGAAGATCACTTACGATGGTATTTCCTATTAGGGTTACGGTTGGGTTTAGCTAAACCTGCCTCATTGCCATCGCTTTAGATAAACATAATTTCCCAAATTGTATAAAATGTGATAAAAGATGTTGGTTTCAAACAAAGCACTTATCAAGCTGGCTGACGAAAATCAAGAAAAGCACATTAGCAGAAAACAAGGAAATTTGATTCCAATTCGAATTCAAATAAAATAAGAACTCTAGTTGCTATTTAGTCACCATTCAGCCTATATACATCCAGACAAAGAGCTACGGATTAAATCAAGGAGCCAAGGGAAAAAAAAAAAGACCGAATTTCTTCATTTTATTATTCATAGCCAGAAAACAGTAGGAAAAAAGGAGAGCAATCCCTCTTTTTTTTTTTAAAAAAAAATTCTAGAGGCTACAAAAATAGCACGGAGAGTAGAGATAGATAGAGGAATTTTTATTTTTTTTTACTTCTCCTCTTGGATTCAACAGAAGCAATTCTGTATTAATCTCTTCCAAATTAATTCAAGGTTTGCTATAGTTTTAATTATTTTTATTTAATGATTAATTTCTATTGTTACAACTTTTACACTTTAGTTCGCAATTTAAGGCTGCATTTGGAGCCCCAATAAAAGCCAAAAAAAAACCAAAAGTGAAATTTTTGGGAATTTGGAGTGTAAAAAGTTGTTCTAAAATGATGGTTAAATGATTGTATTTAATTTGATATAAAGTTGTTAAAATTATATAAAGTAACACGTGACAAAATATTAATGGAGAACCTGAAAAATTTTGGAGTTTTGTGAAACTTTTTGATACAAATATTAGTACAACTTTTTTCATAAATTTTGCTAAAATCCGTTGGAACGCTGCATTCCAACGGATTTTAGCAGAATTTTTGAAAAAGTTAAAATTTGTTGGAGTTTGAAAAAGTTGAAAATTTTGAAGTTTTTTGGAATTTTTTGAGTTTAGTTGGGGCTCCAAATGCAGCCTAAATATGAGTAGATAGATTCTGAATTTAGAATGTTCTTTGTTAATCGTCAGCCCATAATTCAACTTAGTAACTAATTTCAATTAATCAGTTGAACGCTTTGATGAGTTTTCTAGGATGGACATTAGTATTACTTAATTTTTATGGGTAATCAAGATTTTTCATGCAAAATTATAACAATTTGAATAGAATTTATTGATCTACATAGATTTATACATTTAAATTTCACATAATAATTGTAACAAAGTGGAATAATGAATAATATTCAAATATGGATTTTTTTGCAGTTTAAACAAAGACTTGTGGTGATCATAAAGATGTAAATTATCATGTACTCATCATGGGAGTGACATAATACATTATTGATTAATTTGTTTTGACCATTTAAATGGATAAACTTAATTGCAATTATTTATTTAAGGGCACGGTAATTGAGAGGATTAACGTGGAGTCATATTTGTCTAGCTAATTTCATCATATTGATTTAGCAGACATTTAATATTTTGATTTTTACTTTAATTATTGTTAATTAATTAATTAATTAATTAGATTAATTTAATTAATTAATTTAGAACTTCAAACAAAAAATCTTAAAAATATTATTTTCTCTTTTATTTAGAAAATTGAAACACACACTGGCATACGTTTCTTTAGGTTTGGAATCCGATCTTATGAGAAATATATTACTACGCAATGCCTACATCCATCCACATTGTTTCAATCTTTTTTGTTCCTTTCTTTTTAAAATAATCGTACATCCATCCACATTGTTGCCAATAGACGTTTTACAGTGCAGATTTACCCAATAATTCTTCTTAAACTGATGGACAAGCAGCACAAATGTTCACCTTGAAAAAAGTATCCCATTAGCTACATAATCACATCATAAAAGAATAATATAATTGGTTTGAAACTCACAAAAGCCCATGTTAATCCATTCACATCCCATTCTAGCCACTAATTGCAGAAATACGGCCCTATCTGCAACCTAAAAGAGCTAGCGCTTGCACAAAATTTCATGTATAACTTTAAGAAGCACAGACCCTTTTGACAAAGGCATTGTGGCCGTGTCATTCACATGTAATATATTGACCAATGCCAGATGCTCCCCAACAATTGTTAAATAATCCCAGGCTTTTGAAAACTAGATGCTCTGACAAAATTGAAGAACATAGTTCTCCACTTTTTTTTATAAACAAAAATCTCATTAATAAAAAGGAGAATTAAATATCAAGTAAATAAAATATTCAATATAATAGATAAATGATAAAGACATAAATCTCAGCCTAAGAAACTACGACCATTCACAAACACCCATTGTTAATGACATAACTCCCTCCAATTATGTTGCATGAGATACAAGGAATCCCTTGGACAGGGGAGATGCATGGTTCCACAAAGACGCCAGAAATTTACTTCTATCCCATAAATAATACACATCCATTTATTTACCTTCAAAAGTCCTCTTATTTCTCTCAATCTAAATTACCCATACGATAGCAAATAGAGCTGCATTCCCTATAATTTTAGCCTTAGGACTTCTCCAAAGCCCCAGTATCTTATAGTAAACATCTCTGAACAAGACTCGGGAAAATCCAATACTCCCCTTCTTTAGGAAACAATCTCCTCCACATATTGTTAGCAACATTACAGTGCATAAATAAATGATCCAAGTTTTGAGACATAAAATCCATTGCCAATTGGCAAAAAACGGAGTCCAATAATTAAATAGTAGTATGAATTTCCATCCATTAGTCCGTCTTTTTAACTTTTTTCTTTTTAATTTTAGGAATTTTAAATCCCAAAACTTCCCTTTTACTTATGAATAGAGTTTCTAAAATAGATTTTAGAACCTTTGTCGAGAAAAAAAGCCTATCAATAAGTATCTACTTGTTATCGTGCCCTATTTTTGTTCTAATTAAACGTTCACATCCATGCCCATTTCAGGTATAACCCCATTATTTATATGTAGTAAAGGACACCCTTTCCACTCAACAACCATGTCAATAAGTGCGCAGCTGGACAAGAGAACTGATAAGGAATGGGCAAATGTTATTAGCCTAAATTATAAAGCGAAGAAGCACAAAAAGAGAAGGAGATTTCTCATGTCCTTAGAACTACCCTAACAGTCACCCAGAAAAAACTATATTTCTGGATACTAAATTAAGATAACTATTCTACAATTACATTAAAACTTGTCAGCCATATTTACAGACCCCAGAGAAAATCAAATTATTATCAAAGAACAATCATCAAATACAAGAAAATCTTTGACAACTTTTCCAAAAATATTTCATAACCAGCCCTAGAAAATTAAACAACTCCTATCAAATTAAACCAAGAACAGATGCAGAGAGCACCATAAGCAAGCCTTTCACAATCCGTCAACCATAAATCATAAATGAAGGAATAAAAAAAAAAAAAAGCACATCACGTCGATTAATTAGCGATTTTTAATAGAAACCCATCATACATGTGTATTTGTTACTGTACTGAGAGAGTGAACGCTAAAGAGAGATGAAGATTCGAAGGGAGAACAAAGACCTGGATAAGAATCGGTCGAAGACAGTAAGGAATTGGATCTGCAAATACTTTCTCAGCAAGCCGCGCCGTGACTGTTTGAGCAATAGGGCTACACCTATGTCCTTTCCCAGAAAACAATTAGGGCAACTCTTTTACATACACATATATGTACGGAGGTTCCCCGCGGGACGGTCACGGTAAAACTTGGCCCCCTTTTCCTTGGCTGCTCAGCTACAGCAACTTAGTTCTTTTATCTTTTTTTTTTGAAATAGTTAAATATACTTTCTTATATTTTAAATTTATTTTAAATTATAAAAGATAAAATTATTAAATTAATTAAAAACTAAAAATAAAAAATAAAAAGTTAATTTTTTTTTCTTTCTAAACACAAAAAAAAATTAACTTTTTTTTGTAACTAAATAGTAGTCAACTACAAAAAAGTTAATTTTTTTCCTTCTCAAACTAAGCCTTATACATTTGCCCATGCTTAAAGATATGCAAGCAAATAAATTAGTAAAAATAAAAATAAAATTAAAATAAAAGAAATTATTAATTTGTAAAATTAAATAAAAATTATAAACTTATAAAATAAAATTTATTATAGTTTGAAAAAAAAAAGATAAAAATTATTAATTAAAAGAAATTACAGGTTACATATATTGTTATCACTTAAAAATGCCTTGACCTAACATTGAAAAAAAAATACACCAATAAATTAAATAGGTCAAGTCTAAATTTGTTCAAACAAAAAATACGTTAAGTGTTGTGTTTTTATATTGTGAACTGTTTATGCATGCATTGTAAAATGAAAAAATTATTTGGCAATATTATATACTTTCTTTTTATGTAGTATTAGTTTGGTCGATCTATATTTGAGTAATATCAATTTGCATTACTCGTAATCAACTTTTTTGGATAACTTAGGGTGTCCGGACCAATTTGAGCTCATCTCGACTAATCTCTGGACGTCCTAAAGTTAACGATCGGGTAAACTCTCAGTGGCCCTGAAGAGACTCGAACTAGTAATCACTGAGAAACAAATCCAAAATCTTACCAGTTGAGCTACTCTCAGGATTACTCGTAATCAACTTTGATAACACCATTAACAGCATATTATTTTTTTTAGTAGTGTTTAAATGTTAAATATTATTTTGTACTAAATTGATGAGTTATTGACTTGGTGTAATGTAGTTTAATAATAATTTTTTTCTATATATTCAAAACTTTATGAAATTTTTTTTTATTGACACTTTTTTGGTAATATTTTTTCCTAAGTCATCTAAATCTATAAAATTTTACTAAATATATAAAAAGTTATATTTTGTAACTTTTATTGCAAAATTACCAAATATCAACATTTGATAAAAAAAAATTGATAAAAATTAAACTTTTATCAAACAAAATAAATTTTACAAAACCCAAATATTATTTTTTTTCATCTTTTTACACTTAAAAAGGTAATTGAAATGGGTAAAAAAAATCAAACAGTTAAAGTCCATGTATTATCATGTCATCTTTTTTTGGGTTATTGGTTAAATGAATTAACAAATAATAATAATTTTAAATTTTTACACATTTATTTCTTTTATGAACTTTCATTATTGTCATTTTTAGGTTTTTTTCTTTTTCTAAATCATATTCTTCTTAATTAACATATATTATTGGTGAGTATTAGTTCGCAATTGACATATATCACTAATTTCTCATTATATGCTTGAATTTTGATGATTTGTTAAAGGTATTATGGTGATTTGACGTTCCTAATATTTACTTAATACTTAAATTTTAAAATCGTGATAATTAATTATACATATATGTTCATTTTCAACAATAAAAAATTTTAATTTTTTTATTTTGTTATTAGTTTAATAAAATTTATAAAAGAAATGTTGTCCAAATAAAAATATTTATCAGAATATTATTAATGTAAACGCATTTTGATAATGAGTTTTCACTTTATCTAAGAACATATTATCAAAATGTATTTTTTTCTCTATATTTTAGATCTCTCTAAAAACGTATTTTGATATTGAGTTTTATCTTTATCTATAATTATTTGAAAACAAGTTTTGATATATATAGATACATCTATTATTTTGATGACAGAATACTTGTATCTGTATATATTATTTGATCGTTTTCTTTCCTTTTTATCCTCTTTTTTTTCTTTCTTTTTATTCTATTATCTTCTACATATTTATTTTATCTTCAACTACCTTAAAATTTAAAATTTTTACTATATCTTTTTAATTTAAACTCTTTTTAATTTTTAGTATAGCAAGATATATTAAAAATCTTAAGAAGATGAGTAGAAGAGGAGGATAAGAAAAAGAAGAAGAAGAAAATATTTAAGAATAATAAATATACACACAAAACATAATTAACATGAACAGCGTTCTCTATATTTATTAAAATAATAATAAGACAAAATTTTTTTAAAAATTTAATTACATTACAGATATCTACAGCAAAGCATGAAACTTTTGCTAATTTTATGTATAATTGTTATTATTGAATCTCAGTAATAAGCTAGTGAATTTGTGTCCTCTGAAAGTTCCATTCAATCCGGAATGTTGCTGAAAACACCAATATGGTGTCTGTTAAAAAGTCTCCGATACTTAAGTTAGTGAGAGAGTTGAGAGAGTAATTTGACAGAGTTTTAGTAAGACAAGAGTGTTGTACCTGTATACTTATGAAATACTGATATGTATATATATATATATATAAGAAACGTTACATAAAGTAATATGCATGACTTGCATGCAGTCATACTTTATTCTTCAATAGGATAATATTATCTGTATTGTAGATCTCAAAGTTGATTTTTCAATTTGTTAACCAATCTATTATATAAAGTGCTGCTCATAACAATATTTTTATAGGTTTTTAAATTAAGATTGTCAAGAAAGGGTTGTGCGCATGATTTATGATATAAGCTATTTAGCTTAGTTTATTGATTGGAAAAATTAGATCAAAGAGAGCGAGGATCCTACTGATCGGGAACATTAGAATAGGAAAAGTAAGGATATTCCTAATTAGTAGAACCTAACCAGGAAACGATTGAGCGACCTATGTCCCTGCTTGGTAAGATCCTTACCCGGATGCCTCTAGTCAGGTTAATGATAGCCGGAGCAATTCGGGGCAGTATGGGATATTCCCATATTAGATGCCTCCAATCCCTCTTGTCTCTCGAACAAGATTAGGGAAATCTAACGATTACATACTTTATCGTACCACATGCACATTTAATGCGCCATAGGCGTGATGATTTAATGGGACAATGAGAGGATGCTCCTGTTGTGTTTCTTTGCCATACATCATTTTCAGGCTGATTCAAAGATCTCCGGTATTTGTGGGGAAGATAAACATTAGATCAGTTTCATACCATTCGATCTCAACCTTTTATTTCAGAGCAGCGGGAATTTTAGCTTTAGTACTCCCATGTTGCAAACTTACCTTCTTAGTTATTGAAATTGCCTCTAGTTTTCTGTGTCTTCTATGAACCTATTTCCCAAAACTATAATATTCTGATTTTAAGGCATTCTTCTGCATTTTTTGGTAAGAATCACTTCACTTAGCCTTCTGTTTTCATTTTTATTAGTTTTATGTACTACTAGTTCGTAGGGGTCTCTGGTATTATCATAGATCAGGTAAAATCCCTCATGTGGAACGTTTTATAGGAAACCCCAGACTCACTAGGGCGATTTTCAGAGGACTAATCTTTTATGCTTTTATTGATAGATTATGAGGTTAGAGACAATCATAGAACCATGAGAAACCTAGAACTAGTGCACCTAGTTAATCCGAAGAAAGTAGAGTTAAGAGATTTGGTGAGAGTAAAAAGATATGCCACTGCTTCTACTTCTGCTTCTTCAATAAGGAACGAGGCTCAGGCTAGGAGTATCGGGCCCATAGTGGATGCCTTTAGTCTCAAATTTGACAATCCTTAGGATCCGTATGTAAAAAGACCTCAATTCTATGCTGTTAACATAAAGTTAACTATCGATGGCTCGAGGGTATAGGCCTTGTGGTCTATTTTCCAATTCCCTCTGACTCTATCTTTCAGGATCTCCAATGACAACGATCGAGCTTGCTCACCCAAAGAAGAGGAGATTACTATGTACAAAGGCGCCCTCATAGGTACCCTTCATTTTCCCTTGATTAAGCCCATTCGAAAAATCTTAAACTAACTCGATTTGGCTCCCGGCCAAATTCTCCCAAATAGTTGGAGAATCATGGTTAGCTGTTCAATACTCTGGAGGGCCACGAGTTGTCAGCTGACCAGTTTTTTTACTGTTATAAAGTGACTAAGGCAAGTGGGGGCTAATGGTTATTCTCAGGCCGCGAAAAAGATTTCAATTTGGTGACCTACTTGCTGACTTCCAACAAAAGGTGGAAAGCCAAGTTCTTCTTCATATACGGAGTCAGATGGGAGCTTCAATACTGGAAGGCTACCAATCAAACGACTCCTAGGCAATAGGGATGTCTAATGAATAGAAGTACATCACATTTTTTACAATTTTCTTTTTATTTATTGCATCTATCATTCATTCTTTCGCTTATTTTTGTTTTTGTGTTTATTGATCAGCTCAAGCCTATCGCAAATTTTTTGACAAGCTTAAAGTAAAGGTGAAACTCATTCAGGAATATAATGTGCACGAGGCTGACTTACTAGTCAATGTCAAATCGTTGGCTACATATATGTTCGACCCAGAGTTGACTAAGGAGGCTCTAGCAACCGAATATGAGCAAAATGAGTCTACAATCTACATGTTCTTTCTTTTTCTATTTAAGCTAACTTTTCATTTCTTTTAGATAAACTATCTCAGCCAACTTTCCAAGCTGTCATGTCGTTTGACTTAAGCCGAGTAAAAAGAAAAGGTAAACAAACTGTCAAGGGTGACAACTTAAAAAAGGCCAAGCTAACCATTGGTAGAAGCTCAAGGGCTATTGACCTTGATCCGCAAGTGCACGGGTTGTCGTAGGTAACAAATTTAAATTTATAAAAATAGTACGGAGTACCAGTCGTTCTTTCCACTGGGAGGGCTATGTTAAAAACACTAAACTTATTCTTTTATTTAGTAGGTGAACCTAACCTAGCTAAATTTAAATTATGAGATATGGGTTTGGTTGAGGATGGTGGAGTGAAAGAATTAAACTAAAACAAAAGCATAAGAAAAAATATTAATTAAAACAATCTTGACTACAAACCAAATCCAGTGTTGGGGTGGCAAAGATTCTCTCAAATGTGTTTATGACTCAACCCAACAACCACACATGCGTTATTAGGCCAAAAGATATTCTTTGAAATCTAATTTGCAGAAATCTCAGGGTAAGTAAAGGCTTTGAAAATGTTTCGAGCTCATCGGGATATTGATTCAAACACCTAGTGTGCACAAGTGCAACCAAACTTTGATTTTAACACAGATAAGTCGATTTCGTAGGAAAACCTATATTTTGGTTTTAGGAAATAAGTTCTAAGTCACCGAGCCATTGAATGAAGCACTTGATACTCGTAACCACGTGAAGATTATAACATGGGCAACTTGATTTCATAAGAAAACCTAATTTGGGGTTTGTAAGATAAATCTTTAACTCACCAGGACATTGAACCGAACACTTAGTGTGCACAAGTAAAAACTTGTAACCAAGCCACAGTTGTAACACAGGCGAGTAGGTTTCAAAAGAATCTTAAGTTTACCAAGTGATTTCAATTGAAAGCCATGAAAAATATTTTCTTAAAAACCATTTACATTCGATTAAACCAATGCCAACCACAACACTTTCAATGGCTTAAAGCCAAAAATAAAACTAGCCTAGCATAATCATAGTAAAATCACAAATAAGAAATAAGAGCCTGCCATGAAAATGAAAACAAGATCGAACAACAAAGAGAGAAAGCTAAATACTTAAATTAAAATTAAAAGACGAAAATAAAACTTACAAATAGAGTAGCAATCTTGAACAACGTACTCGAAACCCTAACCTTAACCCAATCTAATATAAAGAAAAAGAGAAAAAATGGTAAAAGTCCCCCAAACATCTCTGAGTTCACTTATTTATACATGTCCAAAAGTGAGGGTAAAATGATCTTTTTACAGGAATGAAGAAAATCAAATGTCACTCTCAGTGGGGCGCCCCTGGCACTGCTCCACTAGCTATTTGATGCTTTGTCCAAGTGAAGCTCTGAAGTTACACTCTCTAGGAGCGCCCCTTTGACTCAGAGTGGGGCGCCCATGCTAGGGTGGGCCGCCCTTGGTACTATTCCTCAGCTCCACATTCAGCTTTCTGTTCTGAACTTCCAATGTAATTTTGACCTTGAATACGAGAGACTCAGGCTTCGGCTAAAACACAAAAGTTGTAGGCCTTCGAATCTTCTTTCCAACCCAAAAAGAATCGCATCCATTGGGGTTCTGAGCAAAAAGTTATTACTTAAAGAGTAACAGGGTGTCGTGCAAAATTCTGCTGCAACATGTCTTCGACCGGTTTGATCTTTGGGCCATTTCCTTCTTCTTGGCAGCCATGATAGATTATCTTATGCACTAGAATGGTTCTTGAGAGGTTTAGGAGGTCTTGGAAAGCACTTCCTCACTCTGGCTTGCTTAGGTTTCTACTCGTATGCACCTTTGGTAACATTTAGGCCTTAAACACCATATTATAACACCTGAAACACACAAACACCAAGAATGCATGAAAATGAGATAATTAAGCAAGCTCATCATCAATAATAAGTATAAATTCATAATTGGCATGCTCAATGTATATAGAATTGTGTAATAATACATGCTAATCAACGTCCATTCATCTATTCAAAATATTTTACAGATTAAGCACAAAAATTGAAATACATTAATAAATAAATAAAGTTACATGGATTTTCAAATGAGTTCCATCCTAGCCTAAGCTAGGGTTTAGTTACAAGCCATAAAAATAAAACTAGGGTTTCTAGAGAGAGAAGATGAAGAGAGGAGGGAGAGGTAGAAGATGATGATCCATCTCTAATAACCATCCATATAAATATACATATTCAAAGCCCCCTCACACAATCCTCAGTTTTCTTGCTCTCTTATCTTTCCTTAAAAATCTCCCCCAAAAATTACCCAAAATAGAGAGGAAAGGAAATAAAAAAAAAATATATTCAATCCTTCCCAATTTGGACTCTTGGCAGTCGAAGGATTCGAATCCAAAATCCAGTAGCTTCAGAATTCCATTTGCTGTCTAAGTATTTGAGTCCTCCTTGGCTGGATTCAGAATCCAAATTCCAGTGTGTTCTAGCCTTTTTTTGGATTCGAATCCTGATTCCTTGATTTGAATCCGATTTCTAGTATGTGGAGCTTTGCTTTTCTTCTCATCTGGATTCGAATCCAAAATCCAGTAGCTTTAGAATTCCATTTGCTGTGTTAGGATTCAAATCCTCCTTGGCTGGATTCGAATCCAAATTTCAGTGTGTTCCAGCCGTTTTTTGGATTCAAATTCCATTTCCAATATGTGAAGCATTGCTTTTCTTCTCATTTGGATTCGAATCCTACTCCCATGGATTCAAATCTTGTGACCTTCATTCCTCCAAACTCAATTTTCCTCCACTTGCATCAACTTGTTTTCCTACTCATACTTGATGCTTTTCACCTGAAATCCACAACACAAGATAAATCAATCAAGTGCATAAATCCACTCAGGAACATGTAATTAGCTCTAAAATTGCATTGAAATATATTAAAACATCATCAATAATATGCAAGATTAGCAACTAATCAATCAGTGGTAGTTCTACATATTCTTGCTTGGATTATAAGTTTATAACTTTAAGTTGCAAACCTATTCATACAGTTGTTTTGCAGTTTTTTGTATTGAGAGACTATGCTAGAGAAACTCTTGCTTTGAGGTGGAGGTCTTGGATGACTAGCTATTACTTAGATCGCTATTTGAAGAATCAAACATTCTACAAAATACAGTCCCAATCAATAATTGACAATCCAGATCAGCGGATTGTTGACGATTTGAGTTCCTTTACTGGGACAGCACTTTCTTTATCTTTGACACTATTCAATGCAGCGGTGGATTTGGTATCATTCAGCAACATCCTGTATGGTATCTATCCGCCATTGTTTGCTGTACTTCTTGTTTATTCTATCGGCGGAACAGCAATTAGTGTTTTCCTTGGGAGAGTAAGTTTCCCTTCTGCGACAGTCATATTTATTGAATTTGCAGTGAAGCTCTTGGCAATGGAAGGTGGCATTTACTCTAAATGATGGGAACTGTTTCATCTGTAATTTCAGGGACTAGTAACCCTAAACTTTTTGCAAGAGAAAAAAGAAGCAGATTTCCGGTTCGGACTGGTACGTGTTCGAGAAAATGCTGAATCAATTGCATTCTATGCTGGTGAGGAAAATGAAAAACAACTACTGCTGCAGCGCTTCAGGAGTGCTTTTGAAAACTTAACTGTATGGATTACCTTTACTATTTTTATGTTTCTGCATCGATAATGAAGTTCTCTTTTTCCTTGGTTAAACACCTTTATTTAGAAGACTTCTTGCAGTGGCAAGAGTGATTGAGAAGAGACTAAGATTAAAAGTACTGAAACATTGTTCCATTTTATGCTAGGAAGACTGAAGGGCTTCTATAATGGTGTTAATTTTATTGCTCTTAAAGAAGAATGGGGCAGCAAATAGTTCTGAGAACTCAGAAAGTGGCAAGGCAATTGGCACAAAAGTTTTCAGCTTTAAGAGGCTTTATTGAAAGCTGTTGTCAAGTCTTTTCCTTTTTGTCTGATGAAGAACAAATAATTACGTACAGCAGTTTATTTGTAGTTTTAGCTTATAAAATCTGTGCAACAGTAGAAAACATGTGGGTAGATGAAAGAATTACAGTCAGGAGTTTTGGATTGGTTTGGGATCGTGACATTATAACTCTGTGACCTCCTATAGAAATATTTAATCATTTACTTTGGGTTTATGAAGGCTTGTGTGCCATGGCCAAGGCATTATATTCATAACCAGTCTCATCCTTAATTTGGGTGTGACATTATAAGGGTTGTATAAAATTTTTCTTTTAGCTTAATAGATATTCTTTGGTCACATAAAACACTCAGGGTTTTTATCCATTTTAACCGCCCAACCAAATCCTATGAATAACATCTTCTTTAATTCCTCCATTTGCATGAATAATTGATCCAAAATATAAAAAATGACCACTTTTGGATTTTGATCTTTGATTTTCATGATGTCTTTATTCATAGTTTTAGTTTCTCTGTTGTGGATTTTGATATTTTAATTGCGATTTTGATTATGGTATTCATCTTAAATAATCTCTTTATGTGGAAAATGGTTGTTTTGGTATCATGATAATGGTAAAAATTTTACGTGTTGGATATTGCAATATTTTGGTTATTTGAAACTATTTTTTTTTTTTTTTTTTTTTTTGTAGGTAAATTTAATTTGGATTAAATGAGAAAAGTTACATCATCTTGGGGGCATACCCCATATACAAATTTAATTACAATTTTGGGAATACGCATGAAGTACATAGACCAATATTATCTATAGTATGCTTAATGACAGGAATTTGGGAAACTTTTAGTCCAACCTCATGCTTGATATTGTTGACAATGCTGGTAGTAGAAGAAGAGATTCTTTTGAATGTTCGCACATTTCGCTCTTGCCAAAGATGGTACACTAATGCATTCCATGCAAGTTTGCATATAGTACTCTTGAAATTCCTCCCTTTGAACGCACTAGCTACCCATGCAATTTTTTCTCGCCACAGTTGGGGAGATTTAACAATGGAGCACATTCGTAAGATGGAATTCTGCACCTTACTTGAGAAGGAACAAGCAAAAAATAAGTGGTCTAAGCTTTCTGGACGATACCCACAAAGGACACAAGTGCAATCAACATTCATCCCCCAAGTACTGAGCTTATCTTTGGTGGCTAGCCTCCCTTTGATGGCAATCCATAGAATGAAACTGTGCCTTGGAATATTATAGGAAAACCAAAGAAGCTTGGACCATTGCACTGATTGAGCATGACTTCTAATTGTCTCCCAAGTTGCCGCCTCATTGTAGACACCATTCTTTGAAACTAGTCATATAAATTGATCTTGAGAGTGGCATTAAGGAGAATAATCTGGTGGAGAATCTAGGACAATTTCCCAAATGATACGTGAGGAGAATAATCTGTCGGTTTTTTGAAACGGCCATTTCCATTGCCTATGTTGAATGATACTTGATACTTTAGCCCCTTTTGACAAACCGACATCATAAGCTATTCTTTAGGTGTATTTTGGGATCAATGGTCCTTTAGGGTGCCAATTAGAAAACCAAAGGGAGATTGACTCACCATTGCCCATGTATTTGAAAAGTTGTAGAGCTAAGCCCCGAAGCTTGAGAAGTTTCCTCCAAGTCTATGAGCAGTCTGAGGGGATGTTAACTTCCCAAAAGCATTTGTTCTTGAGAAGATTAGATAAACACCATTGCACCCAAAGTGAAGAGTTTCTAGAACAAAGGGCCCATAAGTGTCTCAACATTGCAGCTTTGTTCCAATCTTGAAGTTTGCGGATGCTGAGACCCCCTTCACATTTGTTATTGGAAACTGTTGAAGTAGCTGTACATACATTGTTAGGTCCATTTTCTAATTACTAACGCTATTGGGACAATTGGTGACTTAACATGATAGCCCTAGTTCTAAGTCCTTTCTAAGTCCTGGCTCAAGTCTCGTTAGCCGTGTTTATTTCCATTTTTCATTTTTCCCTACTGGACGTGTTATCTAGCCTAGCATGTCCATTTTCAGGAAACATGGAAGAAGAATATCAAATAGAAGTTAAAGTTTGAGCTAGACCAAACAAATTTCCCAAGAGATTATTAACCTTGATGGCTTTGCTTCCATTTGAAACCAGGTCGAGGTCACTGCTTTTTCTGATTTGGTATTGACTCTGTATGAAGGTATAACCATATGGTGCCATATGCTACGGAAATCAATATGTGGAATGTGTGGTAAAATTGCAGACCACAGTGCTTCCCTTGAATGCCTAACTAGAAAACTCCCCATGGATGCTATGGGACAAAATAAATAAGTTTTTTTCCCCAGTACAAATTTATGAACTGTAAATCAGAAATTATCTTTTAGAAGGGGAAAAAAGAACTTAAAATAAAATTTAAACCAGATTTTTGAATGGTACTTTTTGTGCCCTGCTTTTGCTCTATATGCTTTGACCTTTTGTTTAAACTAGTTATCTTTAGCTTCCGGTCAGTGTTGGCATAAAGTTGTTATATTATACTGCTATTCAATTTCTATAATATTTTTCTTTTAATGCTTAAGGTTATATTATCAGCATCTGAATGTCATTCTATCTCATTCTCTTGGATATATATTTTATCCTATTATGATTTACTGTCTCAAGTGTTTCTTTCATTTTGCAGCAATTATTGATATCTTCTAGAAATCTGGAGTTCTTCACCAATGGCTATCGATACCTGATTCAGATTCTTCCTGCTGCTGTTGTTGCACCCATGTATTTCTCTGGAAAAATTGAGTTCGGCGTCATTAATCAGTCTGTATCTGCTTTTAATCATATCCTTGGAGATTTCTCTCTCATTGTGTACCAATTTCAGGCACTTAGTGCTTTTTCAGCTGTCATTGACAGACTAGGTAGCTTTCTTTCCTCCCCACCCCTCCATATATTTACTATTTCTCTCATAGTATCTCCAAGGGAAGGAAATTTTGAAGGAAGCTCGCCAATTTCCTATTGTGCATTAAGAACAAGATTAATTTGCTTCATGAAGGATGGGATTTCCATGGAAGGAGGGAAGATGGAACATTGACAATATTTGCAGCAATCATGGATTCTTATTTACTTTGCAGCTATGTGTTCATAATTTATGGATACTGTTCAGCATCTAGGTCCAATTGTGGGCTTTGAAAAGTGGCCAAGGTCTTAGGATTTTTTCTCTAAATATTAAATTCTTATTCCACCCTCTCATTCCTTCTATTTGTGTGTTCTGGTCTGACCGCCAGTGTTTTCCACCTGGTATCCTAGGCTTCAGCAGAGATCCAGAAGGGACAACTCATGTCCAGTTGTGGCTTTTGAAGTGTGGCCATGGTTTTAGGACCTTTTTGATGCAAAAGCCAAAAAAAAAAAAAAATTTAATTATTATTAAGATTTTATTTTATTAGATTAAATAATTATTTTATTTAGATTTATTTTATTTTAGAGAATATTTTATTTAGATTTATTTTAAGTAGGATTTGTTAGAATATTTAATTTTTACTTTATTTTTAGTAATATTGAAGCTGTATTAGTTTATGTCAATGTATTAAATATAATTTAAGTTAATGTGGGAAATGTATCTAGTCTAGGGATGTGAAAAGTC
>JAVXUM010000011.1:12620881-12635673 GCA_035590655.1 Pouteria glomerata | reverse complement strand
TGTTGTATATGAACTCACATACTTTCTCAACTTAATGGAAGATAAGAAAACGAAATGATTAGTTGTGTGCCGGGGATGTGGGGACGGAAAATAAGAATGGGGACTGATACCCTCGAGTAGAAAATCCCAGAACCTGCGCAGGGTTGGTGTTTCATACCAGTAGGTTAGTAGCCTATAAAATAAGGGCAGTGTATTGGCTTAGGCATACACTTAAAGCACGCCCGTAAGGCCATGGTATCGGCCGGATAAGGACGCTGGTAAGGCCACGGCGTCGGCCGGATAAGGACACTGGAATGGTACCCAATCCCCGATGATGTGTGATTATGTCATGTGTGATGTATACACCAACGAACAAAATAAAAAGGTTAATTGAAAATAATGGGCACCCTTTGATATGAGACTTGAGCCGTGAAAATGATTATACTTTGAATCATGATTTGTATATGATCCATACTTTAAATGTTAAGTCCTTTATGTGGCATTGTGTTATGATCACCACATTCATTCTTGTCATGTTATGGGGAGTGTATCGTGGGCACGCGCCGTCCGTGCTCACGTCCCAACAGATTTCCCTGCAGGACCCACACAGAACGAGTAGGACAGACCCCGAGGAGATGCACGTACATATTTTGCAAAAGCAAAGCTAGTTACACATTGTAATGTATTTTTGAGAGATCATTGGGTTGTATATACTCTCTTTTGTTTTCTTTTGGTCTTGTAATGGCCATAAGGCCTTGACTTGTACAAACTTGGGGAGATTCATATAGTGGATGGTTTTATGTTTCCATTAGCTCCTATGAAATGGATGAATGATCTTGAATGGGAATGTATGGATGATATATACCTTGCATAGGGACTTTATTAGGTACACAATTGATCAGTTTTTAGGCCGTTATATAGCCGATAGAATGTTGTGGGTCTACTACGTGGATGGTGCGTTTGCTCTAATCCAATGACTTGGCTTACGTGGTATGCATGTTTTACACTCACCCCTTGGGTCCCCGGACTCGGGGCGTGACACGTTCACTATTCTTATGTTTATAGTGTTGGGGCTCTCATTTATTAAGCATTGGACCATTCTTTCATGAAGTTATGCCACCTTGGTTTTGAATTTTTTTTTCACTTATGTTTTTGCTAGATTCATGCACTTTTAGTATTGCATTCTTGCATGAATTATGAGGAAAAAAACCTTTTATGAGTAAATTTTATTTGAGAGTGGTCATCATGTGAGATTTTGAAGTTGAAGCCGAGTTTTTGCGTGCTTTTGTAACCTTGTTAAAAGAATAACATGACTTGGCATACATGATTTTCATAAGTTGATTAATGGTTATGTTCAGTATGCACTTGGATGAGATAAGCAATTCTTGGACCTTGTAACTTGTTGATTATTAAACTTAAATGATTTTGAACTTAAATTAACTTGTGCTATACATAAGACCATTTCTAGATGTTTGTCGGTAGCATCACTGCAAATTCTCACTAGACTTTACTTATCCACTGGGAGAACTTATGGGTTTAAAGGGCTTGCTACACTTGTTAGGTGTGGTTGTGTGTCTCTTACAAAAATGGACATTTTTTCGGTTAGTTTTATTATTATTATTTTTTTTAATTTTGAATAAGTGGGCTATATGTTTAGGGGATAACCTTACATTTATATTAGAGACCCTTGGGACTTAATTGCTTTCATTACTAGGGACTAGCAATGTATAGGTTAGGGGATGTGATTAATCACATAAAATGATGATAATAAGGGAAAATATAATTAACTAATGGTTAATTAGATCAAACAATGGTTATTTCCTTACTTATATTAACTTTTGTTCATTTTAGGTGAATAAAAGCTAAGCATGAGGAAATGGTGCCAAAAGGAAGAAAAAATGAAACAAAGTCATCAAAACCCTTTGAATATCTATTCGGATGGTGTCCCATTCAAAGGAGCCTTCCGATGATAGAATGTGGAGCTGGAAGCTTGGAAAAATAGTAAAATACTTATTCCAAATGTTGTACTACCTTTGGACTTATGTCCGAAGGGTAGCTTGTTTAGAGGCACATTTGCATGACCAAAAGATGGGATGATTTCAAATGTTCAAAAGAATCCAAGTGCCAACCTACCCTTCGAAGGCCCTCCAAAGGCTACACTCATTCCGGACCCTTATTCGAATGGTTTGTGGAATTCTGAGGTGCTAAATTATATTAACTGCTGAATCCTAGTAATTGCCTACCCGATTATTTTTTAATTATATGTATAATTAGAGGTTATAGGAACTAAGTTATTATTGTAATAAATAAAGGCATTAGTAGAGTGTGGGTTTCATTAGTTTATTATTAATGTTTTATTAGCTAGGTTTTATTAGTGAGTTTTATTGCTTTTTATCATTACAATAATGTGGGAGTTTTTAGTTTAGATAATAAAAAGAGATAACCTCTAAGGTTTCTCTTAGTTTTTTTTAGTTAGGTTAGAGTATAATTTTCCTCCCCCTTTCCTAGGGATAATTTTTTCTCCTAGTTTTCTTTTCATGGTAGGTAATTTAGTTTTTTTTTTTTTTCTTTTTAGAATTTTAATGGAAGAGTTTCTTTCATTTTAAGCTTTGTTCTAATTTAGTTATGGTGAGATTTTCTTTTAACATGCTTTGTTAATTTTTTTTATCCTTAATCTAATTCATGAAATATTATATTTAAGTTTTGATTTTTAACTTTTCCTAATAATATGAATTGAACCGAGGTAAGGCGTTGTTTTAGATATTAGTTTTAATTCAAAAACACTTCATAAAAAATCAATGAAAAAAATATTTTCTTTTGTTTTACTATTCTTTGTGGAATGAGACGACTTGGACTTAAGCAAATTAACTTATTACAAACAATCCATGCACTTGGGTTGAGCAAGCAGTGAGCTTACTATACTTCAATGTAGAACCAAAAGCATCTTTGAATATTTTCGCTTGGTGAAAACCACAGTCAATGAACTTGTCATGATTAACACACATGTGTCTTATGATGATCTCTCCTTCAACATTCTTAATGACCTTAGCTTAGAGAACCATAACATCGTTACGCACATTCGCACCTGAGAAAAGTTTTTGACTTTTGAAAAACTTCATGATTTACTCATTAGCCAAGAACTCTATCTCAAGTATTTGGACAACTCCTAGCCCAATCATGTCATCACGGCCAATTTCACTCAACATTACCACAACAAAAACCAACATCACTGGTAAGGATCTCTTCGTTGTTTTGCTTCTCGGTAGCCAACACACGAAGGCCAATGAATTTCAGACTAGCCTCACCATCAACCAACTGAGAAGTACTGCCATTTTTGTGAAATCTCTAACTCTCATTACACCAAAGATTGTCACAAGCTCAAGCGTCTTCTTACATAAGCGAATTGCAACATAACCTCCAAAGGTAATAACACTCCTAAGTGGATGCTTGATTCCAAAGCATTACACTATATCACCTTGAAACTGGCTAATATGTCCCTGTATTCTGAATATGACGGTCCAAACAAAGTTGTCATTAGGGATGGTAAAGGTTTGAATGTTACACATGCTGGTTCAACCAGCGTCACATCCTTCGGTATAGTTTTATTCTATGGCTAGCCATTAGAGGAAGACTTAACACCGAGGATAAATTGCGGGCATGGGGTTTGAATGTTGATCCCACTTACATTTTATGCGGGCAAGCGTTGGAAAGTCTAGATCACTTATTCTTCCAATGTTCTTTCTCCACGGAATTGTGAGAAATTATCCTCTGTAAATGCTCCATTATTAAGCCTAACTAGCCGTGGAAGGATAAAGTCCTGTGGGCCGTAGGGAAGTTCAGTGGAAAGCATAGTAGCAAGAATTTATGCAAGTTAGCTTAGGCAGCTCTGATTTACCACATTTGGCATGAAAAGAATACAAGAGTATTTAGGGGTCTTTCCTCTCCAATCACAAGAATCATCAACAACATTGCATGGGAGATTAGAGTCAAACTAGGTCATTTTGCTACCATAAGTAATACGGATGTAACTAATTTCCTTACTACCTAGGGACTTTTCTTTTGTAATTAATTGATATACGGGGATATGCCCCTAAGATGATGTATATTTTTTACCCTATTAATTCAATTCTTACTTACTTACCAAAAAAAAACCTTACTACTCCCATAAAACCATTACCCTTACTAATGTTCTTTGTGCACCCAATATTAAAAAGAATTTAATTTCAGTGCATAATTTCACTTCTTCAAATAACTGTTCTATTGAATTTGATCCATCTTCTTTTGTGGTAAAGGATCTAAAGATGAAGGTACGTCTTTATCGCAATCAATGTGAGAATGGTACCTACCATATGCCACCATCAACTCACCTTAGTTATCACCATGCCACTGTCTTTGCTTCCTAATGAGCCACTCCAGACCATTGGCATAAGAGACTTAGGCATCCATCCACCAAAATTGTGTCCTATGAAGTAAAAAATTTCAAATTACATGTTCGAACTTTGTCTTTAAATAAAGGAATTTATGGATCATACACTTCTAATAAAAGTCACAAACAACCATTTGTTGTAGTTTTGTTCGACCAAAAAGTTTACATAAGGAGGCCTATTTCTCCTTATTTGATTCATTCCACACTCAGTGTTCTCAAGATAAAGCCAAAGTTTCTCTCTTTAGAAAAAGTTTGCATCAATATAATTCTTTCTCTATAAAAAAATTTTATTTTATTTTTCAATTTAATGTATTTGCATAATTAGAATAGAATAATTTTAATAGTATTAATAATTTTTTTTTTTGTTAATGAAAGGTATCTGAATTATAATTTAAAATTGGGTTGTACTTGATGTATGATATTGACTAGATTTACTCGAGATAATTTTGTAAAATTGCAAACATCGTATATATGTCATACCCACATCATGCTGACATGTCATACCATGCCATAACACTATTCTATCATAATATACCGTGTCATAATATCACGTTTACCATGTCAGACTATGTTATAACATCAGATTACCATGTCAAGCCATCTTGAACATCATATTTGCCATGTCATGTCATCCTTATAATGTTATGTATGTCATTATCGTCATACACCATGCTAACATGCCATGTTGTCATGACATTTTATACTATGCCATAATCATGCTATGTCATGTTAGCACGTTCAATTATCATCTTACATTATGATATAACATGCTAGGATATCATTTACCATGCTAGGATATCATTTGTTATGCTAGCAGATACCCTAACATGTCATGCATCATGTTTTGACATACTTGCATATACCTTAGCGTGCTAGAATACTTCCACATATGTGAACACACACCCACTAGGGTTGACACAGACTTAGAAATCAAACACTTACTAATCTAAAGCATTCACTTGAGTGAGCAAGGCTCCAGAGACTGGGAATGACTTAAGATTAGCTAAGTTGATAATTTCTAAATCATGATTTCTCTTAGATATATCTGACATGCATCGTTCAATTGCCATCACATATTAGATCATAGAAACTTCATCATTCATGTCACATTAAGCTCCTAGGCCATTCACATAGACTTGATCATGATTTTCAGGAATTGAGCTCTTGATCTGAGCTAAGTTTCTTTCCTAAATGATACTTAATCACCTGCACTAGGTGCACCCTCAAAGTTGAGCTCCTCATTAGAGTGAAGCTCATTTTTCTAGTTATACTCTAAGTGCCAACTACCCCATTTCATCTAGAGTAAGGCTTTATTCCCTAGTTACGCACCAGGTGCTAATCATTCCTTTCTGTAATTATACATGAAGTGCTAACTGTTCTTTATCCCTTGGAGCTAGGCTTTTTTCCTCTAGTTATGCACTAGGCACTAAGTATTTTTCAAAATAGAGCTACGTAGACCTGATCTCTTTATAGGATACATTGGCAGCTTAAGTAGAAGGCTTGAGTTTGGTCACCTTAGCGTAAGATGCTACCTTAGAACTAGAATATTTTCTTGGTTAAACACAAAACGTTAATCGTCTCTTCTCTAGAGCAAGGCTCTATTTCCTAGTTATGTGCTAGATGCTAATTATCTTTCTTGTTTGAAGTGAGGCATCTTTCTTTAATTAACCATTTTCTAGTAATACGCTAAGCACTAATTGTCCTTTTCCCTAGATGAGCAAGGCTCTTTTCCTCCAGTTATATGCTAAACGCTAACTTTTCTCTCTCATCTAAAGCTTGGCTCTATTTCTCAGTTAAGCATGAGGTGCTAATTGTCTTTTATCATCTAGAACGAAGCTTTCTTCCTAAGTTATGTGCGATACACTATTTTTCATTTAAGTTTTAGAGTTAGGACTCTTATAGTACAAATACAATTTACTTCTAACATATACCTAGAGCTACAACTCTTTCTTTTCCTTATCCCATCTTAAGAATGAAGCTCCTTCACACTAAACCAGTATACAACACTAATCATGTCATACCTAGTTGCACATCACTTTTGCACTAGGTATTGTCCTAAAGCTACGTTGACTTGATCCCTTAAAAGAATATGTAGGCAACTCAAGCAAATAGATTGCGTGTGGTTCCCGCAGTTTTCATAAACTATCATCTACGCGAGGCGTAAACTTAGAATAAGAGTTAAGTTCTCACGTCTGGATACCAGTTTACAGCTCATCAACATGTAGTTTGGACCACTTTAGGTCAGAACTACGTCGACCTGATTCTTTCATAGGAAATGTAAGTAGCTCAAGCATAAAGCTTGAGTTTGGTCACATTGGTTTTCATAGACCATATTCATTTTTAGCATACACATACACTCATGCATAGGTAAATATCTTACTATACTTGCACACATGAGCTAACCTCAACCACCTCACATTTCATACATCATTTTCATTTATGGGTTGTATGTAATGATCTTTATAAACTAGAGCCCCCAAGGTTTGCTTAAGTGGCATGTGGATATGCTCTCCATAAAGGCTACCAAGTTTACTTTCTGGTTCAAGCGGGATGTGCGTGAAGCGCAAAGTACATCTCTTCGGTTTATCCATCGACTATACGGTTCGTTGATGGCTGCAACAAACTATTGAGGGTTTTAGAGCTATAAAAAATCGTTATAAACTGGAATAGTTTGAGTTATAAAACAAATCGTTATAAACTGGAATAATATATTGTGAGATCACGACTGCAGAAGAGTGGAAAAAGACTCTGGATATCTCTGGGTATCCTAGCATAACGGTTTCCATGTGTAATCTTACCTCTAGACCCATTGTCTCTGATTGCACAGACTAGTTGAGAGTCACTAAAAAGAGACCATTTTTCATTATTTCAAAAACATAAATCAAATTACTTTCAAACTTAAACTAAAACTCAGGTTTCTCTATACACCCATTTTAAAAGTGTCAGGTGAGGACTCTTGGTCTCTATAATCAAGGCCCTGTTTCAAAATAAAATCATATTTTTCACATTTGGGCAATCTCAGATACACCATGTTGCAATAAAGAATCATGGCGCCAGCTCAGCATACGGATCCAATTGCGACATCTTCCTATGAAAATGAGAATTGGATGTGCAAGATATTTTTAGCCATCTTCACATCTGCATCAAAAACCAAATTAGCACCAACATGAAACATTTCTATACTGAAAATAGAAGGAAATATCTTACACATAAATCATTTTCTAGCAAACATGGTATCACCAATTTCACAACTCTATCCTACACTCCTCAACTCAATAGTGTCTCTAAAAGATGACATCGCCACTTAGTTGAAACAAATAGAAACAAGTCTCACTCTTCTACACCATGTGTCATTTCCCTTAACTTTTTGGACTTTTGCTTTTAAAACGGTATTTTGCCTTATCAACCGCATGCCAACGCCCATTATTAAAGAAAAATCACTCTATGGAAACACTACATGGTCGACCACCCAATTACTTCAAGTATCGCATATTTGGTTGCCTATGTTACCATTTGCTAAAACCCTATACCAAAACCAAACTTGACCCTAAATTTCTTCCATGCATTTTCTTTTGCTACTTCCTCACAAAAATGCTTACAAATGCCTTCACCGTAAAACCAAACACCTATATCTCTCTAGACACATGGTGTTCGACGAAATCAATTTTCTTTTGTCTTCCCAACTTGTGAATTCCCTAGATTGGCATTTGGATCTTGAGGAGCCTATCTGAACAATGATCCTCACTTTACCATTCCACCCATATCCCTCAAGTCCCTATAGTTGTACCATTTCTCACATTAAGTCAAGGAGCACATCTCACGGGCACATCCCATCTATCTAATATACTCTTTCCCATACAAAATACTTACAATGAGACTCCCATACACACCATCCCTACGTCTACGTCACCACCAAATAACTCACCCTGCGACCCAAACTTAAATTCTCAAGCTAACCCCAGCCATCCCTTCCATCTAGAATGGTTACTCGATCCATGAATAATATATTCAAAATAAATCAACTCTACCTAGTCACCAAACACCCTTTACCTGAGCCATTAGAATTCACTTGTGTAATATAGGCTCTTGCTAATCCTAAATGGCCTGTTGCAACGTCTGATGAATTTATTATCTTAGTGAAACTTGGTACCTGGGAGTTGTTTCCTCCAAGTTTTGCCTAAAACTTGATCAGATGCAAGTGGGTTTTTTTTTTTTTTTTTGGCATTGAAAGAAAAGCATATGGCACAATTGACTGGTTCAAAGCACGCCTTTTAGCAAAAGGCTTCCATCAAAGATCAGGTTTTGATTACTCTTAACCCTTCAGTTGAATGGTCAAGCCAACCATAATTCGACTTGTTCACATGATTGCTCTTAAGAACAAATGGCTAATTCGTCAGTTAGATGTCAACAACACTTTTCTACATAGTACTCTTAATGAAGAGGTGTTTATGGCTCAACCTAGAGGTTTTGTTAATTCTATTTGTCCTTGATATGTTTGCAAGCTTTGGAATTTAATTTTTGGCCTTAAATAAGCCCTGCACGTATGGTTTAATGAGCTTATGAAGTGTCTTCTTGACATATACTTCCAGTAATCACATTCTAATTCTATTTTCTAATGTATGTGAATGATTTACTTATTAGCGGTAGTAGTATTACTCTTGTTAATCATGTTATTCACCAACTAAGTGTTCGATTCTCTATTAAAGATTTGGGTCTACAACATTTTTTCTTAGCGTAAAAGTCATTCCCACCTCACAAGGACTCTTTCTCAGCCAACATTAATACATCTATACACTCCTACAATGGGTAAAAATGGATGGTTCAAAAGAAGAACTCACTCCGTAAAGTACAAGCATTGTTCTTAAACAAAATGATAGGACTAAACTGGTGGATGCCACATAATGCCGACAAGTTATTGGCTCATTACAATACCCCTCCTTCACAAGATCTGACTTTGCATTCTCTGTCAATAAATTGGTACAATTCATGTAGAAATCCACTGCCACCTATTGGATTGCCTCGAAGAGAATCCTACAGTATCTCAAATAAATACTCAAAAACAAATAGTTGTTGCCTGATTATCTATTAAAGCAAAGTACCATGCATTTGCTTCCACCACATCCAAACATGTTTAGATTACCTCCCTCAAGTCTAAGTTGCAACTTCCAATTACTATGGTTCCTCTCATTCGTTGTTAGGGGTGTGCTTAGGTCGGTTTGAATCAAGTTAATACTTAACCCAAAACTGCATTGATTTTTTTTTCAGTTCATAAAAATTAGATCCAAAATCGAACTGATTTTAAATTAGAACTGAACCAAACTGAAAATATTAATTTAGTTCGGTTTGATTTTAGTTTAGACCAATTCGGTTGGGTCGAGTCCATATTCGGTTCAAGTAAGTTCGAGTTAGATTGGGCACATTTTTGGCTTGGGTTAGCACCATGAGCATGACTCGCAACTATACTATTTTAAAATGCCAATTCACCAATTACATTTTAGGTCCAAACAAATGAGACTCTGATAGCAATAAAATGATCATGAACCCACTTGATAGGGGTGAGTAAAAAAAATCAATAAATTGAAAATTAAGCCGAACCAAACAAACTGAATCAAAAATTGTGGTTAACCATACTGACGGTTTTAGTTTCGATGTTTTTTTTCTAATTTTTGGTTTTTAATTTTCAGTTTAGTTTCAATTTTTAATATACATTAACTGTCGGTTCAGTTAAATGATATAATTTTATGATCACTTGCAATAATGATAATTGGCATTGCAATGTTCTCTTCTCAAATGGCATTATTATCAGCAAATGTTAAAGTCTCAAACTTAGTAGAATATGGAACTAGCATATGCAAATAATTGAGTTGATCATCGTCATTCGCCACATTGTTGAGCTAGTTAGAGTTAGAATTATTCACGAAAGTTGCCATATTTACATAGCTGGTTTTCAACATTAGGCCATTATTTAAAACCTCTAGAGGTTTTTACTGGATCAAATTGTATCATTGCAATTGATGAGGCTAGTCATTGGGCGATAATTGTTTGTTTCCAATCTTGAAATCGAGCGATTGATTTGATAACTTGGATTTGCTATGCCTATTATTGGATTCTGGAGGTTGTAATAACCAGCTTGATTGCACAAGAGAGTGGATTGGGTTGATCCAAATCGATATTTCTACAAGTACCATACTTATGTTTGATTTTGATTGTTTTTATTTTATTGAATGTATAATTAATTAGTTATAGGTTGATAGTTATTAAATAAAAAAATCGGTTAAAACAGGCAACCAGACTGATCTGAGCGATTAACCGTTAAACAGTTAACCGTTCATATTAGTTAGGTTTTGGTTCAAAGAAAAAACAACTGATTTGATCAGTCCATTTTTTTTTTTTTTTTTACTTATGTTTCGGTTAACCGAACTATAAACACTCTTACCATTTGATAGCTAAAGAATTGAGATTTTTTTTCCTCCAAATTTTTACAAAAAGGAAAGCAAATATTGATTATGCTAATCACAATAACAATAATAAATGTAAACTTTATCTCAATAAGTACCAATGCATCATCACCCAACTCTTATATTTTATAATATTATATTATATATTATATATATTGTTTATTATATTTTTTTAGGTTGGGTTCGGGTTTTCATGTTAGGTTATTTTCAGTTCGAGTTTGGATTAAAAATATACTAAACCAAAAACCAAACAGAAGAAATCAGTTTACTAATTTCAACCCAGAACTTAATGGAAAATGGTACACACTTAAACCAATCTGAATGAAAGTAGTTGAATTGGTTTGGTTTTCGAGTTGTTCGGTTGTTTTGTGCACCCATATTCATTGTTGGGCAACTTAGCTAAGTATTAGTTCAATAATGCATTCTTGAATGAAACACATAGTGATTATCTTCATTTTGTTTGAAACTTTGTTAATCGGGGGCTACTCAACCTCAAACATGTCTCCATGCATGACTAACTTGCCGATCGAAGATTGGTGTCGTCAATGGTACCTTATCTCATAGGGGTGTATGAAACCTATCATTAATTACCCAAACAAGACACGAAATGAATACTTGCACGAGTCATGCAAATCAAATGAAGGAATACTGTAACAGTTATGTTTTGAATTCAAATTTGTGCATTTATGTGTTATTCAATATCCTAAGTTATAGCTCTAGGATTCATTGTATTACCACACATATCTCTCAGTATATCTGTATATTCACACAAGGAATGAAAATCAATTTATCCTGGCAATTCTCTTTAGCTTCAATCAAAGCCACTGCCTTCCAATGCTATAACTAAGTTTTACTATTTTTTTTTTTTTTTTTTGGTATTTAGTTAGTACATAAGTTATAATACTATTAAGTTCAATGTTTTGTGTTTGTGTGGTGCAATGCAAGTAGTAAAAGTCTATCTAACTGGAGATTGAGTGCGACTTTTGCAAATTTATTATAAAATTCGTGGTAATGGCTAATTCTCACAACATTTTTCATTATCTCGTGATATAATTAGCTCTATTATTTTTCATAAAAATCTCACGAATAATCTCAAGAAATTGAAAATATCACCATTACTATAGTTAGAGTTTAAGTCTGCTTAACCCCACTGGAGACTTATCTAACTATTAATTTTAAGGCTATTGGAGGCTTATTCAGTCATTAATTTTAGGGCTCCTAGAAATTAATCGAAGTACACTTAAGTTGGCTTAGATACCCTAAATTATCTTTAAAAAAAAAACTAAAAAACTAAAGTTAACTTATGAAATTAGATTTTGTCAGTTAGGAAAACAAAAATCTTCAATAAAAGAAATGCCAAACAAAAATTTCATCAATTTGCATTTTTTTTTAAATAACTTTCATTTATTTTATCTTCTCCCTAATTTTTGCTATCATAAAATTATTTTTGTAAATGCCAACTTTGTTCATCACTTATGATGATTTAGACAAATATTTGAAAAGAAGAATGTTTCCAATACAAATAAGAAATAATTTGGTACAATTTAGCGTACAAATCTTAATCCCAAGTAAATATCATAAAGCATGTAGAAGGGAAAAAAATTAACCAAAACCATATATATATATATATATTTC
The DNA here is from genome assembly GCA_035590655.1 of Pouteria glomerata. Taxonomy (NCBI): domain Eukaryota; kingdom Viridiplantae; phylum Streptophyta; class Magnoliopsida; order Ericales; family Sapotaceae; genus Pouteria; species Pouteria glomerata. The sequence continues at coordinate 12,623,175 of JAVXUM010000011.1, read as the reverse complement.
TAAGACTACTAATTTCAAAACTGCAAAATCTAATGTATCTGCTTTACAACCATGGATTTACTTTTCATATTGTAATTAGTTTATTATTAAGGATTCTTAGTAATTCACATTCTATATTTAAGATTGATTTTTTAGCTACAACAATTTCTGATGAAGAGTTCTATAAATTCCATAATATCACATTGTCATCAACCATTCTAAAACACAACACATTGATGAACAATAAAAGTTCACATGAATTGATGAACATTAAAGGTTTAGCAAATGGAAGAGATCAACAATCATGTACAATAGAAAATATTCAAATGGAAATTAATTTGCAAACATCTCTTGAAAATAAGATTGTTCGATGTAAGATGAATTGATGTACTTAACAAATTCTCAAAAATTTTAATAAATTCTATGGAGGTATTTACATACTAACACAATCAATTGCAAAAATTATAAGGCCTAACTTGAAACAATATAGAGAACGAATCCATGAGCTCTAACCCTATGAGATTTGATCTATCTCTTCGCAAGTACATGGGTAATATAAAAGACAAGTGTTTAAAAAAGGTGGAACCCCCACCCTGAGAGCGCCTCGCCCTGCCTTGGGTTATGATAGGAAAGGTAAATCGTGGGATGTGTGTCAGCAGCGTAGGGTGCAAAGGCTGCCTTTAACTGTTTCTGTGCAATGCAATGACCCTTTATTCCCTAAGAATTGAACCCTTTGTGATACCCCCCTTTGGTATGAATAGGAAGCATGAAGAGTGTCCTTGTAGAAAATGAGATTAGAGTTATTGTGGAAAAAGATCTTGAATTTTAAAAGTTTTCTAAGTGTTGGCATTTTGCATGAATGATTTGGCTAGTGCATGATCATGTTTTTACTTGTGCATGAGTGTAGATAGATGCATGTGATGTTTAGTAAATGAGAAGTGGAAAAACATTGCATGAAGACTTAAGAATAGAGGATGAAGGAGGAATGAGCCGGCCATGCCAAAGCTTAGGAGATATTTGACCTAGTCAATCTATTTTGACCCAATGAAATGGAGCTTTGACCCTTTGACCTCCACCTAAGCTTAAAATATTAATTAATGTGAGAGGGAGCTAATGGAAAAAGAAAGATGGCTGGCCATCCCTTTGCTTGGTCTTCAAATTTGTTTGCTTGTTGATTAATGAGAGTCAAGAATATTAAATTGTGGTGGGACCCTTGGTTAAATGCTTGGGAAGACTTGTTGCATGTATATGTATATGTAATATGAATTTGTGGTTGGGAGAGGAGGTTGGCCGGCCAAGTATATAGATATATATATGTATATTGGTTGTTAAGATATTATTATTATTACTTTTGGCTAAGTGTGAAAATGAGAGAAAGAGAGGGCATTGTGAAGAAAAAGCCACCATCCCGCCATTAGAGAGAGCTTGGAGAGTTTGGAGAGAAATTGAGAGATATTTGGAGAAGAAGAAGAAGAGAAGTAAAGGAAAATCTCTAGAGGAAGAGAAGTTCAAGGAGATGAGAGTGAAGGGTTAAAGTCTTGTGAGCTAACTTGGAGAATGAGGAACCATCTTGGAGCCTTTGAAGGTTGTGAATTGCTTGGAGGAAGTAAAGCTTGAAATTGAGGTAGGGAAACTTCTCCTAGCAAAATTTTTTTAAATTTTCTTCTTCTCCTCTAAATCTTTGTAGTTGTGATAGAAAATAAATAGAAGCACGATGTCTTGTACAGAGCTAAACTAAAACTAAACATAAAAAAATGATCTTTGAGTTGATTTGCATGTGAGAGAGGGATGGGAGGAGAGGGAAGGAAGTTATGAGAACTTTGGGTTGGATTGATCTTGAGAAAGGAAAAATTTATTATAAAATGGAAATTGGTGCTTAAGGATGAGTAAGAAATGAAGAAGGGAGTGAAAGCCAAAAAAATTGAACAAGCCTGGAAAATACCCCTCTCGGCGGGTGCACGCCTGTGAAACAGGCCGTGCGCCCGGGCTTTGGCAAGGCCCAAATGGGCCCTCGACGGGCGCCCGCTAGAGGAAGAAGACGTGCGCCCGCGATTGCCTGCGCCCGCCTGAGTATTGGCACGGGCACCCACCGCCCCTGGTTGCTGAACCCAGTTTTGCCCTGTACTTTGTATGTGAACTACCCACTTTACTCTTCAACATGTGCAATACCTAAACTGAACCTTTATATTTGTTTAACATTCGTGATATCTTAGTTATGGTATGTTGTTGATATATTGTATTTGACTTGAGATCATTAAAGGAAATGGGATTGAGATGAAAATGTAAAGTGAATTCCATTGATTATGTTTACATGA
>JAVXUM010000011.1:12585366-12609366 GCA_035590655.1 Pouteria glomerata | reverse complement strand
ATTACTATTTGAATTGGTTTGATCCAAGATCATTTTATAGTTGTTTTCTTTAGTTTCATTAAATTTTCCATCACAGTTTCATATTAAAAAAAAAAATAAACCAATTTTTCTTAACTTTTCTTGTGTGACACTTACCAAATAAGAGAAGAAGAATTGTGAGTTCATTATGCCTCTCCCTGTTGGTGCAACTGGTACTTCACTGTTTTATAAATTTAAGTTGCTACAACTGATCATCTTGTACTTGGGTGCATCCACGTCTCTCTTCGTCAAGAGAAGAATACAATAGTTTTAAGTAAAGATATATGAACTCTTTGATGAGTTGTAGGAGTGCTGATCACTTATCGAATGGTAGATCATTGTAAATGAAAATGGGACAAGGAGCTTTTTCATTTGGGGCCAGGTTTCTTTTTATATTTCTTTTTTTTTAAGGGGAGCCATCTTGGAGTCATTAAGGAGTAGGCTTTATTTCTTGTTGTTTGGGCATAACATCTATCTATTGCATGGGTTGAGGATCTCGAATTTTGGCTTTTTTTTTTTTTCCTTCTTGAAGTGAATTTTCTCTTTGTTGATGGTGAGGTTTGAGAGTATAACACTCTAGAATTTTTGTTGCAAGGCATATGAGAACTCTATTTGTGGTGGGGTCATCTTGCTGTTGGGATCTTGATGATCCTGTAAACTATCATAAAATAATACATTATTTTCTCGTTAGAGAAGTTGAACTTGGTCGCCTCGGGAGTGAGATAATTGTAGGGTTATTCTTTTTGATGTTTTCCCATTCTTAGTGGTGTAAAATCTTTCTTGATTAACTCCTCCCACTTCAGGATCTTGGTACTTTTGATTTGTGAAACTAGGCTTACTTCATCCATCCGTCTTTGTCATAGTAAAGGGTGTCTATCATGTAGGCCAGCCCTATCCAAAGAGGTAATCAGATCCTAGGATAATTACCATTTCATCATTTCAAATTGACTTAGCATTAGTGTTAAATGGAGGGAATTGCCCATACTAACGTAGCCAACTTCATCTTAAGAGCGTGTGGTACGTTATGTCTGCTGATCTAGAGGTATCAATTTGAGAATCCAGAGACATTGGTTTCAAAATTTGAGATTTTTATATCTAATTAAGGAGCACCTTGTGGTAGAGGTAGTTAAGGTAAATGGGGATAATTAATGCAATAGGTGAGATTTTTCTCTTTATCTTTCTCTGTTAGAGGGTTGAGGTGTCATTTAGGACCCATGGTCACCTTCTATGTTCCTTTGCTTTTGCCTCCATTTCACAACCCTCATATTAGTTACCAAACAGAGTCTTCTAGAGATGTGCTCAAGTAAACAAATTGGCTCATTTGGTGTTATTTGCTTAGTTTGTGATACACAGATCATTGGAGGCTAGATCTTTAATCGCCTCATGGATTTGATTTGCAGATCACCTGGTGTAGGACCCTGACTGGGGGGATAAGTCACCAAGGGGGTAGTCCTTGGTTAAAGGTTTTGAGGATCCTTAGGCCCCAGCCATGGATTGTTGTAGGATCTTGGGTGAAGATCCCAAGAGGATACATTTACCCTTCGTGTGAATGTAAGTCAGGCAGTGCTTGCGAATAAGGCCATAAGATTTTGAAAATTCTAATCCTAGTTCTTTGGTGGCACCCTTGTTAATAGTGATTCTTATGTCCACATTCTCATTGCAAGTCAATGTGGTCATGCATGAAAGGATGAGGGGATTTAGAGGTTTAGTTCATTCTTGTCTTATGAAGTGAGAAGCATATAGGGTTTATCAATTTAAAATAAATAATTTATCGTAAATATATTTTATTGTAACAATGCTACAATCATAATACTTCTATTTCATTTCTAGATAAAATTAGGTCAACTCATAGAAGAGTAATGCTATATAATTTATATTTTTCCTTAAAATGAGGTAAAATGATTAAGAGTTTATCAATTTGTAATAAATGATTTATCGCAAAGCTTTTTTTTTTTTAATTGTAATTATACTTCAATCACATTATTTATGTTTTATTTGAAAAATTATGACTTTCGCAACCTGGTTAAATTTTCTTATTTTAAGATAAAAATGTTCTAATGCAAAATGATCTTGTATTCATATTAACTATACATAACTTACACTCTAAAAACTTACATAAAGTTTTAATAGGGACTCATTGAAAACATTAAACAATATCGATAATTATTTACTAAAAAGTCAAATAAATTTAATAATCACTTACTGAAATAAATTTTTCTTAGACAAATGAAATATTTTCGCAACTGATTACTAAATAAAATAAAAACTTTTAACAAGTATTTGCTTAAAAAAAAATAAAAGTTTTAACAATTAAATACTGAAAAAATTTTATGTCTTTTTTAAATATTTTTAAAATTTTAAGTATAATTTATAGGATGCTTGAAGAAATTATTCGATTACACGAAGCAATTATTAACAAACAAGGCTGCGTGTAGAGACGGGCCCTCCGTAGGGGGACCACCGAAGGCTAACAAGTAACGACCTGTGAGTGGATAGAGTGCCAATCGATCCTTTGAAGCTACGAGAACCAAATGCCGTAGTTTTCCGTTCAGGGTCCGTGGTTGAATTCGAGCCGCAAACTGTATTGCCTTTCTTCAGAAAACTGAATAGAAAGGAAAAGAAAGCCATACCACTCACCTCTAAATTGTTCACTCATATAATCTTATCATTTCAACCCAATTTCATTGCCCGCTTCTCTCATTTGAACTTGGAGCGCCAAACAAATTGCCATGGCGGCTCTCAGTGTCAAAGCTTCCCCATTTCCTTCATCTCAATTCACGATCAGATTTTTCAAAACCCAATTTGAGAAACCTATGTTGAATATTCCGTTCAATCAACGACCCAATTCATCTCTCTCATCAGTCCACAAGAACAAAGTAGACTTCAGGCTCTTTACTGCTAGAACTTCAACTGTTTCAACGTCCCAATTCGCCGACACACCTGAACCAGAAGTTGAAATTCACAGCGAAAATGACAAGTTTGACTGGTACGCGCAGTGGTATCCGATTATGCCAGTCTGTGACCTCGACAAAAGAATCCCTCACGCAAAGAAAGTTATGGGTCTTGATGTGGTCGTGTGGTGGGATAGGAATGAGAATACCTGGAAGGTGTTTGATGATAGATGTCCTCATAGGTTGGCTCCATTATCCGAGGGTAGAATTGATCGTTGGGGCCGCTTGCAATGTGTGTACCACGGTTGGTGTTTCAGTGGCTCTGGTGATTGCAAATTCATTCCTCAAGCACCGCCAGAGGGTCCTCCGGTAATAAATCAAAATTAAACACTACGCCTCAACCAAATCCTGCCATTCGAATTTCATTGTTTTATGGCTAGGCTATACTACCAGAATTTTTTTACATAATTATTTAATCAAATTTAAATTTTTTAATATATTATTGAGTGTTTTACTTTATATATGTTTTAATTGGGTCTTTATGTGAGCTGTTTTAATGTGACAATTTTATGTTCTATGATAATTTAAATTATTGATTTTCTATTTTAATTTAGGCCGTTATAATATTTATTGACCCATGATTGTGATCATTATCCTTTTCTTAATATGTATTTTATTTGTTTTGAGCCTGTATAGAGGCAATACATAGAAGGCTCGATAATTCCCTCATATATTTGTAAACAATTACAATACTTTCATACTATTCATATGGAGTTTTGGGAAATATGACTTGATGGACCTTTAGCTGTTAGAAGATGTGATTTCGAGCAGCATGGCTGTGAGCAGAAGTGGCAATTTTAAATATGACTCGAACATCATCAATACAAACACAAAATTATTAAGAAAAAATATGAACACGACACAGTATGGATACTTTGAGTCAAAATTCACACGATTTGATCAAATTTTGAAATAAACTAATTATTTAACATGTTCATTAAATTTTAATATATTTGAGCGTAAACATGAATTGACGCAAATTGATATGATTTATGAATCCAAACATGACACTACACAACCCAATTGCCATGAAGCTGTGTGCATGAGTTGTATATTAGAGCAATTACTTCTGTTAGATCTTTGCTTGAAGGTGCAATAGTTACTTTAGGATAGTGACGACACACCTTCCATGTTTCACTGGCCACGTCTTTCTATCATATTTTCTATACTAGTAATTGTCCTTGCCTAAAGGCACAAAATATAATTTGGCGAATAAATAGCTGAAATTTAAATTGATAAAGCAAACTTACATAAAAAAAAGCTGTAAAAATAACTTATAAAAATAAAAATTGCTAAACAAAAGAGACTAAGATATCCATATAGTGTTTAATAAAGGTATAAAATTTTATTATTTATTACAAATATTATCACATTTTTTAAAATATTAATTTAAAAACTTTTATATATAAAACGTATTCAAAAAATTATATGGGAAGAGTGAGGGATTATGTTTTCATATGAAGTGACTGAAAAGACAACTAAAGTGGAGAGAGAAAGAAGTAATCTTGACCATTGAATAAGTTTAATAGTTGAAAATACACAAATATTAAATTAATGAGGTATATTGTAATATATACATTGTAATTTTATATTATTGTTCGATTTATGATTTAATTTTGTTTATAATGTTCTTGAGTTTTAGCTAAATATGTATAAATATTTTCCAACATACGTAATTATCGACTTTGAAAAACAACCCTGCTCTTTCATTCTGCAGTGAACTTTTGCTATCCGTGTCATTGAAATTTTGACTGCCTTCCACTTTACTGTATTATCAATGTTATTCAACTCTGCCTTTGTTGTGTTTGATGTTCAATCTTGGCAAATGCAGTCCCGAGCATGGTTTTGATAATAGTAATGGTTGCGGTGATGTGAGTTTGGGGTGTAATGGATGCTACATAATAAAAGCAGAAATTAGAAACGTGATACTTTTTTTTTTTTTTAATTTGAATTTACACCTCACCTAAAATGGATTGTTTTTGATGTTTTGCCAATTGAAATTTACATTATTCAACTCTGGCTTTATTACATTTGATGTCCTATCGTGGCAAATGGGGTTCGAGCATGGTTTTAAATAATAATAAAGGTTGCGGTGATGTGAATGGAGGGCATAATGGATGCTATGTAATAGAAGCATAAATTGGTGACTTGAATTTTTTTTTTTTTTTCAATTTGCACTTCACCTAAAATGGATAATTTTGATGTTTTACCAATTAAAATGTATAAACAATGATTATTAATTTTGTTTAATGGCTTTTAATCAATCAATAATGTCATTTGTATAAATAAATATTACTTTTTTTTCCTTGTTTTCAAAAAAAAAAAAAAAAACTCGTGTATTAATTGTCAATACTTATGCAATATTAAATATAACAATGAATGTATACTTACTATAAAGTAATATACTAATTGAGAAATTAGGGATAAAAACTAATTATAATCTATGTTTATGGAAATTAAAAGGAAATAAAGTTGAAATTATGAGCGTTTCCTTAATTGGATGAAACAAGTGATAGAATCATTGAAGTCACCGCCAAAATGATTGTTGTGCGGCCTTAGTTACTTCTTATGACTCATCATATCATTCCAAGCTATTAATTGTGGCATTGTTGTGTAATAAGGATACTCATTAGGAGGTATTGGGGGAGAGGGGATGAGGGTAGGTCGGTGTATGAAGGAAAAGAATTGAAAAGGACATTGGGAACAGGTATAAAGATTAACGATAGTACCATATCAATAAAGTTAATTATATCATGATTAGTGGCTTTTACTACCACTGCCTTGTGAAGATCCACCAAGAGCCCCTTTCAAAACTGCAAATAATGTTATTGGAAGAACCTTTTGACTTGTGTTATTATACCCTCCTACTTCTGCTCAACTGTTGTTTCCTTTACTAAGACTCATTTATTTGAAATGTGTTAATGTATGTACATATACCTAGTGTATTTGGTATTCATGTATCTAGGAGATATTGTATGTACATATACCTAGTGTATTTGGTATTCATGTATCTAGGAGATATGTACTTAGCCTAGGTTCCTTGTACAGTATTTATTATATGTGCATAAATACCAAGTAGTGATAACCCATTTGGGTGTGTCAAACTCTTCAATAAATTATTCTCAAATTTATCATGGTATCAGAGCAGGTTATGCTCTTAGTCTATTTGAGAAAGTCCAGAACACAGAACATATATCTAGGTTCTAGAAGCGTTGAACATCAATGTTGGTAGCAAAGGAACAATTCGTACATTTCTTGCTGCCAATGAGTCCTTTCCTGTACACTGGTCGAATTGTCTGTCGCCGGTGAGTCCAACGGTAGAAGTCCCGTAGCTGAAAAAGCTGCCATGCGCCCACATGCTCCACTCAGTTGCTGGTGTTTGAAGCCTACACGCAGTACTTTCGACAGCTCATGAACGGGGCGTGAGTCCATCGTCGTGACCGGCTCCTTTTTCTGGTGCATTTGTCTTCCTCTGGCAATCTAGTTGTATATCCATTTCTTGTTTTGGGCTTATTTTTGGAAAGACTGGTGTTGCTCTCCATTGTCTAGCGTCTGTTGTTATCCGAGAGCAAGCTCAGTTTGTGTCATTGCTGCTCTACATCATTGGTTTCATCGTCTTTATCATCTAGTGACCTCAATAGTTGTTGTTTGTTTTGAAGCCTTAATCAGCTTTTTGGACCATTGTTCTTGAAAAACATCAATGGAGTTAAAACCCATTGGTACCTCTACTATACCATCTATTACTAGTGAGCATCCATAGACTGTGGCTCTTCTGGAGAAGAGTATTCAAGACTCTTATAGTATGAGATAGCTTATCAAGCCTCTATTCCTTTCTCTTCCTTTGTTCAACAAGATAATTCCATTGTATGTCTCTCCGCTCATTCTCTTCATTTTTGGCTTATAGACTCTAGTGCCTCTAATCATATGTGCGAGGCATCTTCATTATTTTCTGGTATTTAATATTTTACCTCTCTCCCAGTAGTTACTTTAGCTAATAGGTTAACTACCTCAGTCAATGGCGTTGGTAAAGTCATTCCTTCCCCTTCTCTTTCTCTAGCTTCAATATTCTATATTCCTTATTTCCCTTTTAATCTTATGTCTATTAGTCAACTTACCAAGCACCATAATTGGTCAGTAACCTTCTTTCCTAATTCTGTTGTTATTCAAGATATGACAACAAGAGAGAATATTGGCAGAGGGCATGAAACTGGAGGAGTCTACTATCTTGATATTGACGTATCTAGAGCTTATCCTGCTGTAACTTCCTCTTTAGAAATTCATTGTTGTCTTGGTCATCCATATTTGAATAGGCTAAAATGCATGGTTCCTAGTTTACATCACTTATAGTTTTTAAATTGTGAATCTTATTAATTGGGAAGGCATCATCGTGTGCCTTTTACTTCCTGAGTCAATAAAAGACCATTGAGTCTATTTTAATTAGTTCATTTAGATGTTTAGGGTCTTAGTCGAGTTACTTCAAAGTTGGGATTTTAGTATTTTGTCGCATTTGTGGATGATCTTTCAAGAATGACATGGTTTTGTTTGATGAAAGATCATTCTGAGCTATTTTCTATTTTTCAATATTTCTGAGTTGAAATTAAAACCTAATTTAATGTATCTTTACGAATTCTTCGTAATGATAATGCAAAAGAATATTTTTCCAACTCTTTTGTTGATTTCATGACCTCTTCTGGTGTGCTCCAATTTTCTTGCCCTCGCACCTCATAACAGAATGGGGTTGCTGAAAGAAAGAATTTGCACCTTATGGAAATAGTTTGATGTCTACTTTTTCAAATGAATGTTCTCGAAATCTTTTGGAGTGATGCTATTTTTAACTGCATGTTATTTAATCAATCGCATATTCTCTTCTGTTATCAAAGAATTAATCCCTCATTATGTGTTGTTCCCTAACAAACCTTTATTTTCTCTTCCACCTTGGATTTTTGGGTGTGTTTCATTTGTCCATCAGCTTGCATCTAGAATTCATAAATTGGCTGTCCGTGCTCGTAAGTGTATCTTTTTGGGGTGTTCTAGATTACAAAAGGGATACTATTGTTATAATCCTTCTCTTAACTGATTCTTTGTTTCTGTAGATGTCACTTTCTTTGAGTCTACCCAATTTTTCTCTCAATTTCATTCTCAGTTTATCTTTGATGAGAGTCTTCCTTTCCCTGTTATTCTAGTTGAGTTTAGTTCAACCAATCACCTACTCTTTTGAGTCTATCTAGTCATTTGTCTTGTCTTGACTTGCAGGTCTACACTTGGCGTCCAGAAGTGATTGCTCCACCTCCTACTTCTAGTGCTCCACCGTCTGCTTCTTCCATACCACTAGCTCTTATAAGTAATTTAGATGTTCTGATTGCTATTCGAAAGAATACACGTTTTTGCACTTCTCATCTTATTTCTATATTTGTGTCTTATGATACATTATCACCTTCTTATCGTTCATTTGTTACATCTTTTTCTATTCCTAAAATTGTTTTTGAAGCACTTTCTCACCTTAAGTGGCATTTTGCTATGGAAGATGAGATGTCTGCTTTTCGAGCTAATGATACTTCAAAACTTGTTTTACTTTCTTCTAATAAGTTTGTGGTTGGTTTTCGTTAGGTATATACTGTTAAGGTTCATCTTGATGGAAATGTGGACAAGTTAAATGTGTGCTTGGTTGCGGAAGGGTATACTCAATTTCATGGTTTAGACTTCTCTGAGACCTTTTCTCCTGTTGCTAAGCTTACCTTTGCTTGTCTTGTTATCTCTCTAGCTGCAGTCTATCATTGGTCTTTCCACTAACTTGATATGAAAAATGCATTCTTGCATGGTGATCTTGCTAAGGAAGTGTATATCGAGTAACATCTTGGGTTTGTTGCTCAGAGAGAGTTTGGGTTGGTTTGTAAACTGAAAAAATCATTATATGGCCTGGTACAGTCTCTTCAGGCATGGTTTGACTGATTAGCACTGTCGTCACTGAATTTGGCCTAGTTTGGTATGGAGTTGATCATTCTATCTTTTATTGTCATTTTTTTAAAGGATGGATTTGTCTCTTTGTGTATGTAAATGACATTGTTATTACAGGCGATGATTCACAAGGTATTGTTGATTTGAAGATGTTCCTTCAAAATAAGTATAGCACAAAGGATTTGGGACCATTAAAATAATTCTTGGGAATTGATATTGTCCGGTCACATATGGGTATTTCTTTCTCTCAAAGAAAGCATGTTCTTGATTTGTTGGCCGAGACAGGTATGTAGGTTCTAAACCTATGGATACTCCAATGGAGCCAAATACCAAGTTAGCTATTGATCTGGGAGAGTTGTTGCATGATCTGAGGTGGTATCAGAGGTTGGTTGGGAAGCTAAATTACTTAACAGTCACCAGACTCGATATGTCATTTGCCACGAGTGTGATCATTTAGTTCCTATAATTACTTCGTAATAGTCATTGGGATGCTGTTGTCCGGATCTTGAGATACCTAAAAGGTGTACCAGGTAAAGGCTTATTATACAAAGACAATGGACACACTTTAGTTCATGGGTAAATCGATGCAGTTTGGGCTGTGTTACCATCAGATAGACGATCTACGACTCGGTATTGTATCTTTGTTGGAAGAAATCTAATATCCTAAAAGAGTAAAAAGCAGACTGTAGTAGTACGATCAAGTGCTGAGTCAGAGTATAGAGTTATGGCACACACATCTTGTGAGTTGATTTAGATATAAAACATGTTAAAAGAATCGGGAGTTTGTCACCCACAACCCATGGAATTACTATGTGATAATCAAGTTGCGATTCATATTGCCTCTAATCTCGTATTCCATGAGAGGTCTAAACATATTAAGGTCGACTGTCATTTTGTTAGAGAAAAAATTCTACAGAATGTGATCAATAGTAGTCACATGAAGCCTGAAGATTAAATTGCTGATTTGTTTACCAAAGCTCTTGGGAGATTTAGAATAAGGCTTATTTGTAATAAGGTTGGAACATATGACATATATGTTCCAGTTTGAGAGAGAGTGTTAATGTATATGCATGTACATAGTGTGTTTAGTATTCACGAATTTAGGAGATATTTACCTAGTCTAGGTTCCTTGTATAGTATTTATTGTATGTGTATATTGTATGTGTATAAATACCAAATAGTGACAACCCATTTGGGTGTGTTAAACTCTTTGGAAAATTATTCTCACATTTATCAAAATGGATGCTGCGGAGGCACTGGTACATGGTCTTCTATCTCTTCATCATCCCAATGGGCTCCCAAGGTCGCCACGAACATCCCCACGTGACCACTAGGAAGGCTTAAGCTACGCTCATCATGTTATCACTTAAAGCTAGACTAGAGTTTGTGTCATGAGCATCATGTGATGGAGGATCAACTTCATCACTTTCAATTGGAAAATGTATTCTTGATTATAAAATCATCATCATATGATATATGATTCTCTCTGTCCTCTAACCATGGATGCAATGGGCCATCGTCTTCAAATATATAGTCCAGATTAATTGAGTCGAAGTTCTGAATTTCTTGTTGGCTTCTCATTGTGTGGATATCTTCAACCATATTACAGTGGACAGAAGCTGATTTGTGAAGTCTATTGTACTTTAGCCTATTCCTTGTTTTGTTATGGATTAGGATAACTGTACCCCGGTTTCTTTCATGATTTGGGCGAGACATTGTTTGGCTCAAAACTTTATTAGTTAAATGCTTTATCTCGAGAGCACTATAACCATAAAGCATCCACCACTCAGGTGCAATAAATAAATGGGTTTAAATTAGTATGAAATAATGGTGTGAGAATAAATCAATTAAAGTAGTAGTTAATAGAACTTGAAATGTGCTTACTCAGGTTAGTTTACATTATGGCTCTCCGGGCTACAGGTTGCAAAACAATTGTTTCTTATAGCTAAAGATAAGTAACTGTAAATTTTCTTGGTGTTCTTACCTACTTGCATATTTTACATATGCCAATTTTGGCTCAAAATTGGCATTAGAATCCTCTTCATCTCCCAAATTAACACCGCGACTTTCATCTCTCAGTTCTGTATTCTAGTTCCTCTTTTGTTTTTTGTTTGCCACTTTTCTTTTATGCTGCATCCTTCATATGTTTCATCTTCTCCTCCCTCACTTCTTTGGATACACTTCCACATAGTGTCACATTTCCTCTTGTTGTTGCCAAAATGTTCTTTTATGTCTAATACCTCCTTTGATATTTTTCTCATAAAATTTAAATTGCAATTTGGAAAAATGCCTTGCAATGTTGACAACAGTGTGATTCAATGCGCACATTGCCAAGATGCTGATGCTTAAATTAACCATACATTGGAATTACAGAAAGATGAGAAAACTTAGCTTTTCTTTTTTCTTCCAAGAGAAGTTACAGTGGACATTATTCAAGTCTAAACTGATAAATCTATTACCTGGATTTAATTCATGTCTCACACTTTAATGCAGTTTCATACACATGGTCTATTCTGACCTTTGGGCAAAATATGCAGGTTCACACATTTAAGAAAGCATGTGCAGCTGTTTATCCAACTACAGTGCAAAATGACCTTGTTTGGTTTTGGCCGAACTCTGATCCTCAATACAAAGACATCCTCACGAAGATAAAACCCCCTTATATTCCAGAATTGGATGACCCCTCATATACTAAGTTGATGGGTAATAGAGATATAGCATATGGGTATGCAGAGATAGTCAACAACATTTTTTTCTTCTCTTAATTATGCAGAAGTTATGTACTGCTGTTGATTCCACTCTATTGTTCCCAATAACTTTTCTGGTAAAGTAAGTAGAAAAAAGAAATTTCTAAGAATAAGTGATGGAGACTAGAGTTTTTCTTTGTAGTAGTTGCTTTGATTGCTTGGGATTATTATTTAACTGATTTTGAAGAAAAATACCACCACAAAAAAAAAAAAAAAGAGGAGGAAAAATAGGAAGTTGCAAGGAATCCTGGGGATATATTTCTTGTTTTTTCATCCTCGGCTTCAATCTCTGGGAAACTTATTGAGACAAGACATATGTAAGGTTTCTCTAAAATATTCATTGCCTGATTCTGCTTAATTTATTCTATAACATGTATACTGTTCAGGTATGAGGTTTTGATTGAGAATCTCATGGACCCTGCTCATGTTCCATACGCCCATTATGGAATAATGGGAAGACAAACACCTAAAAAGAGATAAGTACTCTGTATATAATTAACGGATAAGTACTCTGTATATAATTAGTCAAATTAAAATTTATATATTCTCTTTGTTCATGATTTACATTTGGCTGAGACTAGGTTGCTTCCACAGATAAGGCTGATAGAGAAGGGGGCCGACCGCTTGAAATTAGTGTCAAGAAACTGGACATCAATGGCTTTATTGGAAAGCAGGATTGGGCTGACAACAGATTTATTGCACCTTGTATTTTTTATGCTTTTACCCCTGCTCAGGCTATTCAAAATAATGGATCTGTGTCATCAGCTGGAACCAGAGAGGTAACCACGCTCTTTGTTTCAATAAATCAACTTGAACAATGATAGTGTTTTCCTCTCTTTTCTCAATGACTCAAATCCTTCACTTTTTGGTACTTCATTTATTCTTTTCTTTCTATTTTTCATTTTTCTTTCTCTGTTTTTGTATTGTACTTAACGTTCATGCCTTGTTCTAGGAGCCATCGTCACTTGAGGCACAACGCAGATTCCTTCTAATTTTTATCTGCATTCCAGTTAGTCCGGGTAATAGCCGATTGATATGGACTTTTCCAAGAAATTTTGGGCTTTGGATTGATCAAATTGTTCCACGATGGGTGTTTCATGTGGGTCAAAACTTAATTCTAGATTCGGATCTATATCTTCTTCATGTGGAGGTAGGATCTATTCATTTTGTTAATTTCATTTCTGTCTTTTATTTTTCTCTGCCTAATAACAGATGCAAAATTTAGAAGTCTGGAATGATCAAGATGACCATTTGAGGGGACAAAATAATCTAAATGAGCATATTGCTGCTGATAAAACTGACTGGCTAAGTTTTAGTTAGGAGAAGTACAATTAATCAACTCAACCTCGGTCAACAATGTGATTGTGTCTTTAAGATTTTAACCAAGTCAATCAGTTGAAGAAGATGGATTTTAGAAGCTACAAGATGAATAAACTTACAGAAGGAAAAAAAGGGAAAACTTGTTCAAACAAAAGCCATCTTGATCTAATCAAGGAGGGAGCATGCGTGAGCAAGGCTATGGCTTTTCTAGTGAGAGATAAATGAAAGCTATTGTGTGAGGTCAAAACAAAATTTTCTTGACAAATGGTCGCTGGGGTGAGTTATGGAATTTCGCAATTTGAGAGTGACTGATTTGAAATTTGTGCTAGTTTAGAAGTCCACGTATTCTCATGCACAATATATGTATGAAGATAGGATAGGTTAGCTCTGCATGGGTTGGAAATAATGGGAAAGCTTTCTGAAAAATCAGCACTAGTTGAAGCTTTCAAAGTGGTGATTGTTTGTGGACTCAAATAGAAAGAACTAGTCTAGTGTTGCGATGGATTCCAATGGTATTGTGAGGAACATAGTGCATGGCAAACCCCTTTATATCCTGTCTCTGCTAGGTTATTCTTCCACCTTAAATTTCTATGAGATCTGATAATATTAAAGAGATCAACAAATATGTTTGCAAATTTTTTCTTGGAACAATATTGAGAATTTTTTCATTGACCTTCTCATTTTCTTTTTTTGGTCATTACATTTTCTTTTTCCTCTTGAATAGTACTGAGTTTGCCTGATATCAAGAAAATGATTGATTATGTATCCTTTTGAAGTCAAATATGACTAACCTCTACAATATTTGAAATTCCTGCTTGTTTATTGCTTACATGTTGAAGTACATTATTGGTACACAATTCCTAGGATGTATTCTATACTAAGAGTACGACACTATAAAGACGATGTATTCTATACTAAGAATTCACATAACATTTAGATTCCATCCAAAATGATAATAAACTAATGAAAATTCGAAATAACTAACTTCTATGGAGAGATTAAAAGTAATCATAACCAATAAAAAACTAAATTGCAGTAATTAAACCAATCTTATAAAGACGTGATATAACGTGAAAATCCTAGAGCCTTCGTAGGTGATATTCTTAGTATATTAGGTTCCAAACTTAAAAAGCAATCTACCTGATAGAGTGAAAGCAGAATAATACGAATAATTAACTCAACAATTGAATTCAAGAACAAAATCAACAAAGTTTCCCAGGAGCTGGTTCTCCTGTCCTCAGCTCAAAAGAGCAGCACAAAATATTTTAGGGTTTAAAAGATATCCCCCTCCACACATAATCCTTTGCTTAAATAATAAATATAATTCCTAACATAATTAATTCCTAAGTAGGAATTTTTCCTATTCCTGCGAGAATTCTTCCTATTCCTGCGGTGATAATTAATTCCTAATTAGGATTCTTCCTATTCCTATGGTGATACACCAGCATGGGCCGAGGCCCTTCCAATTCCTCTTGGTCCTCCACTTAGTCGGTAACAGTGCCCACCCCTTGAAGACTAGCCTTGTCTGTAAGGCTGTAATCTGGAAACTGCTGGCGAAACTCATCCTGATCCACCTAAGTACTCTCATCAATGGGACATGCTTGCCACTAGACAAGGATCTGTGGGACTGGCTTGCCTTCCCTGGTAACTGTCCGACGGGAGAGAACATTTTCAGGTGTAAAGATTAGCTCATCGTCGGAAAGTAATTCAAGAGGAAGGTCAGTTTGCACCGGATAGTCCTTCACCACCCGCTTCAACTGGGAGACATTAAAAATCGGGTGAACCCGACTAGCAGCAGGAAGCTGAAGTTTGTAGGCCACTTGCCCAATGCGCTGAAACACCGGAAATGAACCATAGAATTGGGGAGCGAGTTTGGGACAAACCTGCGATGCCACAGAGCGTTGATGATGGGGACGAAACTTGAAGAAAACGTGCTCACCCACTTGGAACGATACATCCCGCTGCTTCCTATTGGCTTAAGTTGTTATTTTTTGTTGGACTCGTTGCAGGTGAAACTGCAGTTGCCGCAAAATCTCAACGCCGTTGAGTAAGGTCTCAGCCACGGCTTCCACTCTGCTTTCGCCAGGAAGGAATCGTTGCAACACCAGAGGCATGCGCCCATACATTACTTCAAAGGGCGTACAGCCCGTCGATATCTAGTAGGAAGTATTGTAGGAATATTCAGCCCAAGAAAACCATTTCTCCTAGGAGCGTGGCTGTTCGGAGGCAAAGCAGCAGAGATACGTTTCCAGCCCTCGATTCAGTACCTCCGTCTGGCCGTCGGTCTCTGGATGGTACGAAGAACTCATCCTTAACAATGTCCCTTGCAGATGAAAGATCTACTTTCAGAAATTTTTCATAAAAAGGGGATCGTGATCACTTACAATGGTTTTGGGTACGCCATGTAGGCGAACTATCTCCTTGGTGAAAACATCTGCCACTGACCGCGTCATGTAAGGATGCTTGAGGGCAATGAAATGGGCATATTTGGACAATCGATCCACTACTACAAAAAAATAATCAAATTCGCGTGACTTCGGCAAGCTAATGATGAAATCCATCGAGATATCATCCCACACCACACTGGGAATCGGCAGGGGCTGTAAGAGACCAGCAAGAGACATGGCTTCATACTTTGAGGTTTGACATACTAAGCGATCTGCAACAAAGTCGTGAACTGATTTCATCATGTCTAGCCAATAGCTGCTAGTCGTCGGTAGGTACAAAATGCCTTAGCATGACTCTTAGTAGGAGTGGAGTGGAACTCGGCAAGAAGCTGTGGAACCCATGGTGAGTTGGGTGGGATCACCAAGCGGCCGCGGTAGAAGAGTTTATTTTACACCAAGCTGTAGTGGGGTCGTGAAGAGCGATCTGTCCGCAGGGCTGCAATGATGGGGCTAAGCGTCGGGTCCTGGAGCACCGCCGTCTCGAGCTCAGAGTGGTCCAACCATAGCGGGCTTGAGACTGCGCCTAGCACTGTGTCTTCATCCCGCCGGGACAGAGAGTCCGTTGCTGCTTTCTTGGTTCCGGGCTTGTATAAAACCTCAAACTCATAACCAAGCAGTTTGGCTACCCAATTCTGTTGCGAAGGAGTGGCAATTTTCTGATGAAGCAAATGATGAAGGCTACCGTGGTTAGTCCGCACTACAAATCGCTGACCGATTAAATAAGGGCGCCAATATTCTGCAACGGAACCACTTTGCTTAAGAGAAGCAAGGCGTTCATAGGAGCTGCCTTTCTGACGATCATCATACCGTTCAAGCAATTTTGTTTTAAGTATCTCCTAGGTCAAGGTAGGCTCATGTTGATGGAGCCAGCGAAGCCAATGCAAGGCCGAGCCTTCCATGCACAAGAGGGCTAGACCCACCTGTCTGTCTGCCGGAACCTCTTGCACATCAAAATACTAATCAGCCCGAGCAATCCAACCAATAGGATCCGTACCATCGAATGTTGGCAATTCGTAATTGCAACCGAAGGCACCGGGGGTGTCTGCCTGTAGCACTAGCTGAGGTGTCTTCGGAAGCCCCATGACTGCTGTGGATTGAGAAACCGCTTCGTCAGCAACAACAACGATGTCCTTCCCCTTGAAGAGTTTGTTCAGGGCATCCAAAATCTGTGCAAACTTGACATCCGTAGAGGTGAGATGCTCTACCAACTGCTTTCTCTATCACTTCTACTCGATACTCCATCGGCTTAGTGGGCATATAGAACCGTAGAAGGCGGATCCGGTAGGTCAGACCAAATTGACAGAGTGAAAGCAGACTAATAAGAATAATCAACTCAACAATTGAATTCAAGAACAAAATCAACAAAGTTTCTCAGGAGCTGGTTCTCCCGTCCTCAACTCAAAAGAGCGGCACAAAATACTTTAGGATTCAAAAGATATCCCCTTCCACACATAATCCTTTGCTTAAATAGTAAATATAATTCCTAGCATAATTAATTCCTAAGTAGGACTCTTCCTATTCCTACAAGGACTCTTCCTATTCCCGCGGTGATACACCGGCTTGGGCCGAGGCCCTTTCAATTCCTCTTGGTCCTCCATGTGGTCGGTAACACTACCATACCGAATTTTCAATTACCAGAGTTACCATAATTAGATGATCGAGTAGACCCTTTCCTCACTTGAATCTACTCTTATTTGTTAGATCCCACGATGCACCGACGCCTGTGCGATTGCGTTCGTCTATCAATTTTGACTAGAACCCATGGAGTCTTCAAACGACACTTGGTAGAACCTAGAACTGTTCAACCTTCTCCTCAAACCAAACCAAACTAAGCCTTTTCCCACTAGGTGGGGTCAACCTCCTCCTCAAGAACCATGAAAATGTTATGGTTTTCTTTATTTTTATTAAGAACAATCAAACCCTTAATGTGATATGTTGAAGCTGTAATATAAATTAATGCCCTCACTTTTTCTTCAACAAAGAGTCTCTTTAAATAGACAAATATTGCGTTAAAGTCGAATTAGGAATAGGATTTAATTCTCTAGATAATTCTCTATGAGCTTTGTGGGGGTATTGGAGTGATGTGAAGTACCTCGATGTCTGGGAACAATGCTCGTCATTGTTGGTAGCTGAACCTTGTGGGAGATGGAGGGGACAAGAGTTAGGGCAGCTAGAAGCAAGATAGAGGAAAAAACGGTTGTTGGACAAGGTGGTTGGTGAATGTATGCAATGTAACCCATAAATATGGGGGGCGAAAGGGTTTTGTATTGTGATAAAGAATAGCCAATGATTAGTATTCTATAGGGGAGGTTGATAGGGGTTGAGTGTGTAAGAAGTTAACTGGCTAATGATAACCATGATTGTGCCTTAATGGCTGGTCCGGGTTTGTGCATTTATGGAGGCAGTGACAAAACCTTGGATGTCAATCTGAGGTATGGGAAAGTCAACTTTCCTAGGGGTTTACGACCGAATAAGAGACGAGCATGTGGTTGTGGCAGTTGAAATCAATAAATGCTCGTAAGGGTTTGTTAAAAGTTGGGTTGCTCCTTCTCTGGACTAGTTGAGATGTTCTTTCGACGAATTCCTCAACTCTAGCCTCCAATTCACTTGTCCTTGGTGATCCTACTTTGAGATGAGGTGACAAGCTTTGGGCCTTGCTCCTGCCTCAAGGGAATATATTAAGACGTGCAAAGTGGCCTGGAACAATTATTTGTCATGGTGGTCACCGCGGAGGTATTGGTTGACCCAAAATGCCCCTGCCGCGGGGTGAGCACTGTGGGGGAGGTCTTTTTGGTGATGATGTGTACCGTAGTTGTGATCCATGCGGTGCCAGAGAGTCCACGCAACACCGTGCCCCCTACAAGCTTAAAGTCCATTCATAATAAAATTAGGCTTTCCATAATTTCTTCTTTTTCAAATTAATTTTGGATTCAAAAACAAACCCTCTATAATTTCTAAGCAAAAGTTAATAGTCGAGCTTAGTAATTGCCCGCTGTAAGAAGTTATTTCCTTTATAAGCCCTAAAATTGATGGGCTCATGAATGAAAGGTTTGACCCCCTTGGAGTTGTTTATATTTAAAACATATTTTATATCTCTAACGCTCTCCTTCTAGTTACAGCGTATATATAATACATTCCAAGTTTGTTATAAATGTATCTAATTTGATATTTCTGAAACCGCTTAGTGAACAAATCTGCAAGTTGGTCTTCCCACTTAGGATGACTAGCCTTAATGATATTTTGTAGGAGCTTTTTTCTCACAAAATGACAATCCCCCTCAAAGTGCTTAATTTTTTCATAAAATTTGGATTAGAAGCCATATGAACTACCACCTGATTATCGCATAACAACACCATAAGTTGTACATCATGAACTTCCAACTCTTTTATCATATGTTATATCCAAATTAACTCATAGGAGGTGTGAGTGATGGCCTTATACTCTGACCCTACCCTTGACTTTAGTACTATTGTTTGCTTCTCACTCTTCCAAGACTGTAAATTTCCTACAATGAACAATGAATATGCAATAACCAACAGTTTTCGTCTGATTGTGATTCTGTGGAATTTGCATCCTCACACTCTGAACTAAAGTATGTCCATTATGGTGATCTAACGAGCCTCTTCCATGTGCTTCTTTTAAATATCATTGAATCGGGACAACACCATCCTAATGATTGGTATGAGGTGATTTTAGAAATTGACTTATTACACTCAAATGAAACATATGATCTCGTCACTATCAAGTAGTTCAGCTTTGCAACCAATCTCTTGTATTAATTGGGATTCTATGGCAAGTCTCCCTTATTTGCAACGAGTTTGCATCAAGGTCTATTGAAGTGTGTAGATATTTAGAGCTTAGCATGCTTGTTTTAGACAACAAACCTAAAGCATACTTCTTTTATGTGAGAGGATCTAGCTACATCAATGCATAAGAAATACTTTAGTGATCTCAAATTGTTAGCGTTGAACTTAGTCTAAATAAATGATTTCAAATCAGTAATGCCATGTGCATCATCTTTTTTTTTTATAACAATGTCATCAACATACAATAAAAGCCATATCCTTTTGTGCTCATAGTTTGTTGATTAGGATTAGAATTCTTACCCCTTACACTTTTTGAGACAATAGCTAAGGCTTCAACTGCCTGAGATTCAACCATGACGTCTCTACGTCCTTCTGCCCAGATTATGTCAATAGTTTCATTCAGTGAAGGCAAGTCTTCTTTCCTAAGCAATTGTACTCTAACCGGGTCAAAGTCCTTATTCAGAACTACAAGAAAAACATAATCTTGTCTTTCTCTTCAAGACTTTTTACCATGGTTGCGTCTTCACTACACCTCAATTGGATACATTGAGAATGATCCATTTTTTGCCATAGATTTTTTAGGAGATTAGGATATTGAGTGACAATATGCTCTCCTTATTTGGTTGTAGAAATCGTTACCTTTATTTTTTAAATTTGAGCAACATCATGAACCTTAGAATCAGTCTCCCAAATTTCTTTAACTGTGGTTAGGAACATATATGTATCGTTGATCTCAAATGGCATTGAATTCCACAATTAGGACATCACCATTAAGTCTTCTTCATCCTAAGCATTAAATTTGGGATCCCCTGGTTTGGGTCTTGTACCAATCAAGTGACTCAATTTGCCTCTCTTTCAAAAAAGTTCAAACTACCGGTGACCATTTTAGGTAGTTTTTTTTTAAATCTATATGCAACCTGTATGTTGGGATTGCTTGTGACTTATGACATAGAGATGATCGGAAATAACGATTGGTACCATCAACGAAAAACACGAGACCAGTTAAGGTTTCTGACATCAATCGCAAAGTCAGCAGCAAGTCAACTAGGTATTCGCGTAGTTGACCTTTATACGCTTGGTGCGTTAATGACCAAAGGGTTATATTAGCAATGAAGATTGTAATCTGATTATCACAAAACATAGACATCGGAGCTGAAACATTAATACCAAAATCCCAAAGGAGAGAGTGAACACAAAGCATCTCAAACGCAGTATGAGCCATAGCACGGTACTCGGCTTCAGCACTAGATCGAGCCATTACAGTATGATTTTTACTACGCCAAGTGACAAGATTACTACTAATAAAAGTACAGTATTCAGAAGTAGACCTCCAATCTGAACGCCGTCTAGTCCAGTCTACATCACTCTATGTAATTACATCTATCGTGGTTGAAACTCGATAGAATAAAACTTTACTAGGAGAATTCTTCAAATACCTCATAGTACAACACACAGCTTCAAAGTGAGGTTTGCATGGAGCATGCATGAATTGACTAACTATGCCAACTGCATATCTAATATCAGGACGGATAATAGTGAGATAAATCAACTTACCCACAAGTCGTCGATAACGACCAACATCAAGGAAAGGATCGCCACTCTCATTATCTAAGCAAACAGAAGAATCCATAGGAGTGTCAATATGACAGGACCCTAAGGCTATGTTTGGTCTGTGGAAATGGAATAGAATGAAATGGAATAAGAGGTGGGAATGGAATGGAATGGAATGGACCCATTCCATTTGTTTGTTTGGTTGCCAACATGAAAATAATGGGAATGGAATAGACATTCAAATTTTTAAAATTTGATTACATATTTTAAATATGATGAAATAAAATGAAATATAATAAAAATTACTAACATTAATTCTTTAAAAACCATAAAAAAAAAATTTAATTTCTGATCACAAATTTAAGTTAAAAAAAAGCCTAAGGGCAAAACAACAATTTTATAACTCGAGTATGAATTGGGCCAAAATTTTTTTAACTATCAAGAAATATGCCAATAAATATTTTTTTAGTCTTTTGGAATGCCTAAAATACAAATTGGACCCAAAACGGGCCCAAGGCAAAATAGTCATTTATAGTCTAAATTCAGATCGGGTTGAAATTTGTCTAATTATTAACAAATATGTCAAGAATATTTTTTTAGCTCTTTAGGCAGCTTAGAATACGAATTTGGACCAAAAAATGGGTTAGGGGTAAAAACGTTATTTTTCATTTGAATTGGGATTGAGATGAAATTTTATTAGTTATTAAGAAATATATCAATGAATATTTTTTAACCTTTTAGGAAGCTCAAAATATAAATTTGGGGAAAAAAAACAAGTCGAGGGGTAAAACAGTCATTTTATAGTCTGAGGTCAGATTTAGTTAGAAAATAAGTTCAATGGGTAAAATGGTCATTTTACAACCCAAGGGAGTAATTGAGAGAGATTTTTTTATTACAAAGTAGTGCTTGTTTTTTATTTTTATTTTTTGCAATTGTGGATCAAATTTTGATTGTAATGGAATGGCTATTCTGCCACTTAAATTGTAGAATGCTGGTTCTCGCTTAATGTGAGAATAGTTATTTCTATAGAATAACATTCTAACTTAATTTTTTGATACCAAACATAAGAATAGGCTAATGTGGGAATTCATTTATTCCATTCCATGTCATTCTTACGTACCAAACATAGCCTTAAAGTCTTATCTTTCAAGTTTTTGTGTACTTTAGCTTGCGGGGATGACTTAGAATAGTCTAGAAGTAAATTTGTATTGATTTAGTTTACATTACCAGGTGTGCCTGAGTTGTATATCCTTTTTAATTGCCGTTTTTGGTTAGGTAAAATTCAAAGAGAAGAATGGTGTAATTAATCCCTTCTAAATATACCATTGCAATTAGCAGAAAAATGTATGTGCAATAACCAAACCAAACCAAACTAAACCTTTTCCCAATAGGTGGGTTCGGCTATATGGATTTGACGACGCCAATCAAATATGTTAATAGCCATATTTTCCGTTAAATCCATATAGGTCAGGTCATGTTTAATAATAACTTTCCAAGTACTTTTGGGTCTCCCTCTCCCTTTTCTATTCATGTCAATCTCCATACTTTCACAGATTTTAACAGGTGCCTCCGTTGGACACCTTTTAACATGACCGAACCATCTTAGTCGATTTTTTCTCATTTTATCTTCAATCGATACTATTCCTACTTTACTCCTAATCTCTTCGTTCATAACCCTATTTCTCCTAGTGATCCCGTACATTCATCTTAGCATTCTCATATCCGCAACTGTTATCTTTTGAACATGATTATAAATGTATGTGCAATAACCTGAAAAAATAAATGCGAAAGTAGAGGAGGAAGAGGGAAGTTATGACCTTTCATTTTCTTCTATTTTTGTCAGAAGTGTTGCCAACTTAGCTTCTCTTTAATGAAGGTTTATTTATGATAAAAGAAAGGCAAAAAACTGCAAATTGTTTTTCAGTTGGATTCATACAAAGCCAATGTTTTAATTTCATATTAGCATGGATTCCAAAATTATATAAAACTCATTGCTTCTCACTCAAAAAATAATAATGTTAACTTATTGCATATAATTATTTTATGCCAATAAGTTCTTAATGATTAATAATAAGCCGTCAAAATTCCATAATTTGTGGTTTTAAAAGTAAGAGACGTGTGGTGTTATCATTTGGCTATGTTGTGTGGAAGAAAAGAGAATTCACCGCTCTAAAAAACGTCTCTTGCACGCTTAAACCGTTTCACCACCATTGTTACCATTCTGGCGGCAGCTACCATTACTTAAAACCTTGCGTGTACCTTAGGCTGAGGATCAAACCGGACCAACAATGGAGCTGCTGAGGCCTCTTGAGTCTTTTGGAGCCACTTCTAGTTTTTTAGCAGATGGTATGTCAGATGAAAATGCCATTATACATAGATGGGTTGCCATTGTGCCTCGTATTTGATTCTCTGATGTCATTTAATGGCATTTATTTCTCTTATGTATAATGACATTTAATTCTCTTCTGAAAAATGGAGCTAGTTTAAACTAATGCCACTGTTAGTTTTATCATAGCTGTGTTTCTTGATAGCTAGATTCTACTTTTTTCAATTTTGCCTGGAACTATTTGACTTAAAGTTGTACTTAAAAGTGCATGAAAACGAGGTCAATTTTGTACCATCATCTCATCATTTTGTATTGTTTACAATTTCTTTTGGCTCAATTGTTGCTTTGAATGTCTATCGCACTAGGGAAAAAAAAATGGTAACCCAGTACACAAGACTTCTCGCATTGTAACATGGGGGAGGCTGAGATATAGACAGCCTTCCTTCTGCAAGTAGATAGATAGATTTCAAGGCTTGAACCCTTGATACTTTCTGTAGACAAAATAGAAAGAGCCTCGGAGAGACATCTTATTGCATCAAGAAGAGCACTTTTTGACTCTGGTTTTTTTTTTTTTTTTTTTTTTTCTAAAGGAACGAAAGATAATGGAAAGTGGCCCTTCCAATTGGCAGAAATATTGTTTCACTCCAACGAAGTCAGATGCTCTAGTTGTTGGTTTTAGAAGGTGGTTAAACAAATATGCAGGTGGTACAGTTGATTGGGGAACCAAGTTCGGCGGTGCTCTTCCCCCTACTCCTCCTAGAGAACAGCTAATGGACAGGTAACTAACTAGCTGGTCACAATACATGTCTTAAGTTTGGCTGTATTTATTAACTTACAACATCTTTTTTTTTTTTTTGGGGGGGGGGGGGGGTGGTTGTG
>JAVXUM010000011.1:12521932-12540535 GCA_035590655.1 Pouteria glomerata | reverse complement strand
GAAGTTGGAGATTTTTTGAGAAATTTGGCACTCCAAGCACACTTAGTGCTTGTTGGCCAAAAAAAAAAAAAGTAGGTAAATTTTGGATTGTTAGGTATTTGGTGTGTTCGTTGAAAGTGTGAAAAATTTGGAGTAAATTGGAGAAAGTTGGTAAAAGTTAGAGGAAATTGGAGAAAGTTGAAGATTTTTGGCCAAGTTTGCCCTCCAAATGCACACTATTTAAATGAGAGTGGATAGAGACCTCTTCTGCATGAGACCCCCCTCTTTTACATAAGACTCCTCCATGGAATAGAATTACTGATCCTTGTTAAATATAGTACTCTGAATAATAAATTCAGCATGAGTTTATAATTTTTTTAAAAAAGTGGCTAGAGACCCATTCTACATGGAAAGGTCATCATGAAAGTCTTGAATTGAGTGCTAGAACTTTCTAGATTGATGAGAATTACATAGAGTAAAAGGTGATAGTGTTAACTCTTCAGTTTGCTTATAATTTGTGGCGGTCCCAACTTTAAAGTTGTGGTTAAATGGTTCTCCTCAATGGTGGAGACAAAAATTGTAGTAGGTGGGGGCAAACTAAAAAATAAAAAAAGGCTTTAATTCTAAAAAGTAAGCAACATGTTAAGAAATTCACCTTTGGATGCATATATGTATTAATATATATGCAGAATAATCTTATCAAAACATAGTAATATGTCATCAAAATTCAATAACCCATATATATATACACACCTATATTAGCCAATAATACAACTCAGAATGAGAGGGTACAAGTAATTTAGTTCCATGGTGATCCATTCATGTAACCAACCAAAAGGTGTGGGCTATACCAAAACAATACAGGAAGGTTTTGAGAAGAACAAAGAAGTTTTCTGCTGAGAAGGAAGAGAGAGATGATGGGAGAAGGTGGAGAATTTTGTTTTTTAACAAGAAAAAAGATTTGACTTTTAGTCTTTTAGAGACAAATTAGGACAGTGTGGTCAAAAAAAATTTAATGAGGGCAATATTAAAATTATATATAATTATTATTTTTTTAAATCAGTGGGGACAATTGACCCCAGTCAACCACCCCTATCTCCGCCACTGGTTGTCGTACACGACACCATGGTCTCTGTACTTAGTACTCGACCAAGGGATACTTGCCTTTTGGAACCCATTTGTATAATCTTTTCTGTGATCATGATACTCCAAATTGGTATGTCTCCATCGAGCTTAGTGTCCTCACAACTAATGTTTGGCGCAAGCTTAAAGGACTTTGAAGTGTGGTTCTACTTCCATCGAGCTTAGTGTCCTCACAACTAATGTTTGGAGCAAGCTTAAAGGACTTCGAAGTGTGGTTCTACTTCACAGGTGCCCCTCATGTCCCATGGGTCATCTCCTCCATATGGGATTACTTATAGCCTGTGAACAAGTTGGGACTAGGAGAACTTCAGGGAATTCTGATCAATCTAAGAGAGAACATAGGCTTCTTTGGTATAAATAGCCACTTCAAATTGGTTCATTTCTCTGGCTGATTAGAAAACAAGAACATTGAATGTGCATGGCTATTTGTACCTACCAATACCTTCTTTACAGCACCTGGCCATGTAAAAGATGAAGGTGCACTTCCTGGTAGGGGACAGTCACCTCATGGGTCGCTTAGGCCATCCAGGCCAACCATCTAGCCTTGAGAAGATGATGTCACTTGCTCTTGGCAAGTCACTAAGATGGCCTGCATACTTTGGGCTGCTCATGAATAGGTGGTTTTCCTCACTTATTTGTATTTATCATAATCTACCTGGCTGAAGTTCTACTTGGGTGCTCTATTTTCTATCCTTGCTCTAGATTGTGCTAAGTCACACCTCCACTGGATTTTGGTTGTCTCGCCATTCACAGTGCTTGACATAATTCTCAAACGGCTGGAACCACTCAAATCCTGGCTATTGGCCGCTAAAGTTTCTCAAAAATTCCAGTTATGACTTAAGGCTAGCATTGGTCCTTGATGTTACAGACTCTTTGCGTGGCTTTTGTGAGTGCAACAATTATGTCAATTCCATGCTACATGAAAACGTCTTGGTCATTTTGGTAAAAAAATGCATGTTTGATGAAGTTAGTGCAGCCTTGTTGGTTCTAAATTATATGGTGATCCTTGTGAATCATTTTGGTTGGCTTGTGATTGTATTTGAAAATTGAATGACTTAGAGTTGGATTCATAGTGATGATTAACACCCTATTTTCTTGTCTTTCGGTTTACTGTTTTAAGATATAGATGCTTGTGAACAGTTAATTCCCATAAAAAAGTTGCTTCTAATGATGATAAAACATTTGGGTGTTGGGATTTGTTTTATTATTATGTTTTCTGTCACTGTAAGAATTTTCAGCCTGCAAATAGTCTCTCAGTGTTCTGAAATGCTTCAAGACATCATATTGTCATTGTTCAGTGGATGAATAATGTTTTCCCCCTCAGTTTCTTTTAGAATTGGGGCTGAAATGCTTCAAGACATCATATTGTCATTGTTCAGTGGATGAATAACGTTTTCCCTCAATTTCTTTTAGAATTGGAGCATTAAATTGGTTATGCCACCTCTTTAATTATCATTGTATTATTTGTCCATATAGAGTTATGTATTCTGTTGATTAATTGTTGACATCAGTGCTTCTTCTGGTATTGACACTTGAACAATGCCCTCCCTCCAACAAAAATTAAAAAAAAAAAAAAAAGAAATAAAGTAAAAGAATGTTTGCATGTTCTGAATATGATGCCGGTGTTATTTTTGCTGCCTCTGGTTTGTGGTTTTATTGTTACTTTCTTCTGCTTCTGCTTGCCAATGTGAATAATTCTGAACTTATGATGAAAGCTGTAAGTCATTTTCTATCAAATTCTTAAATTTCAATTTTTTCTGCATAGGTGCTGTATTTCCGTTGCAGCTGTAAATGGTTTGGTTACTTCTTTTTCTTCAATGTGAATAATTCTGAACATATCATGAAAGCTGTATGCCATTTTTAAATTTCATTTTTTCTGCATGGGTTCAGTATTTACTTTGCAGCTATAAATGGTTTGATTATTATTTCTAAATAAAATCTTGTCATGTCACACACAATCTCTCTATTGATCATGCCCATTTTAAGCACTTCCTTTTTTTTTCCCTTCATATTTTTGTTCAGCTGGATCTTTGCTCGAAAGTGGCCGGATTTGATACAAGGACCTCAGCTTGGCATATTATGTGGTTTCCTGTCTCTGTCTGCATGGATGGTTGTTATTTCTCCAATTGTGGTGCTAATTTGTTGGGGATGCTGGTTGATCTTATTAATGGATCGAGATATAATTGGTTTGGCTGTGATAATGGCTGGAACTGCTCTTCTTTTGGCATTCTATTCAATCATGCTTTGGTGGAGGACACAATGGCAAAGCTCAAGTATGTACTGCCTATTAAATCTTCCTTTTGATATATTGATTTGTTTATTTTTGAGCAAAGTAAGACTCTAATTTTCAAACCGAGTTCCATGATATATTTCTCATTGAAAAGTTCTTTGTGCAGTGATCTTTTCAAGGTTTGTGGCCCTAGTTAGCCAAGCTTCATTTTGTTTGTAGTTATTTTCTCTTCATATCTTTTAATGCTAGATCTGGGAATTTCAACTGTACTGAAATTTAGATGACCGTCAAATTATGGATCCTTTCTTGGCTTGTCAGTTTGAATAACCCTTTGTATATCTTTTGCGCTTTTGGGAGATTTCTAGTCTTGGACATGGTATAGGCATTCTTCATAAACCTATTTATGTAATGTTTTTGATCAGTTTCTTGTTAACTTCTCTTTTGAGGAGTTTGGATTGAAGGGTCAATATGTACCTGAAAATGTCAAGGCTTTTATGTGGTAGGTTGCATAGCTGCATAGGCTATATAGGAATTAGGTGCTCCAACTGAGGCATTGAAATTTGGCCTTTTGTTTGTTATTAAAAATGAAGTAAATTTAACTTAGTCAACCGCTATCTGTTGGTTTATTTCCTTCTTATCAATTGAAAAGAAGAAACCAGATTTCCTTCTTTTTAAATGTTTAGGTTGACCATTGATTTATGGAGTAAAGTAAAGCAATAGGTTGAAAATTTTTGTTGATTTTATCTTGGGTATTCTAGGCCAATAAGGTGAAGTGGGCATTACCAGGGTAACATCTAGGGCAATAAGGTAAAGTGGACATTACCAGGATAACAAATGTACTCGACTTGTTAGGAGCAGATTTCAGTAGCCTGCAATCTTGGCTTTTTTGGGAAGTCTTTTTGAGGCCGATTCCACGGGTTGAATGAATTACTAGTTGACAGTGATTGTGTGTTTCCCCTGCCCAAAACAGCAGAAAGAAGAAGTGAATCCCTTAAAGGTTGAAGTTAGGAAAAAAAGGGGGCTAAGAATCCTTTATAAATTGTGAGTTTCGTGTACTAATCTGGCTTTTGCTATCTTTAATTTAGGTTCTCTATTGTGCTTTGCAGTTAAACAATACTGCCCTTAGCTTGAAACCTATAATTGGGAAGATGTTACCGGATAATTGTGGCTCCACATGTGTGAGATAACTCCAGGAACAAGGCTTGTGTACTTTTGAGAGCTTACAGAAACATTCTACAAATTTCCAACTCCAAGAAAGTGGCCTTTTCAATGCTTTATGGGAATTTTAAGGGGGTGGCTTGATATTAGCTCCTTGATATATGACCACCTTAGATGTTGCAGCTAGACAATATGACATAAAATTCTGAAGTTTGAGAATCAAAGTTTTCAACTTTGGACATGAAAAAGAGCCATCAATCTTTATGAAATGTGGAAATCCACTGTACAATTTGATCTAATCCGCAAAGCTGCCCTATGGGTTGAATTCTAAACTATAACTAAGCTGATGTAGCATAGTAATTATGATAGTGGATAATAGGTGTGGCTACCTAGGACACGTCAGTAAGACCCGGGCCGCACCCATACCTAAAGGAGACATCGGGGAGAAGCCTCCTGTGGGAGGAGACTTAGCCATCCCGTGGGATTCCACTGCAGGGGTACTCATTCTTGCGAGGCAATACCATGGGAGGACAAATTCTTTGGGAAACTCTCATTCAGGACACAACATGAGTTTCTTAGATATGGAGTAAGGTTTAGGGATTTCCCCAATAGAGAATCCCCACTCATTTACTTGGCGAGATTATTGGGTTAGCAGTGATTTGGAGGTTAAAATCAAGGGATTCATTGAGGCTCCTTCAACTGGCCTAGATAAGAATCTTCGGCAGGTGTCTTTACTATATGGGGGTATGTCAACCTAGGGCTAAATTCTCGGTAGCCGGACATGGTGTCTTGACTTATGCCCTGTAAGACTCTTGCTGGCCTATATATATATATATACCCATCTCTTTTCCAAAGATCAACATCATTGCTATCATCAAAACTACTCTCTCTATGATCTCTCTCTTATTCTAAATTGCCTTGATTCTCATCCTACTGGCCTCCGATGACTCATGATAGACCATCATCAACAGCATACTCCATTAGGAAGTGTGTTAATTTTTTGTTTTTTGTTTTTTTGTTTTTTTGTTTTTTTATGGCTGCAAAGATGGTGTTGGTAAGTATTGATTATGAATTTATACATACCTGGACTGGAAGAAAGTGGAACACCAATAGGCCAACATCCTTCATTTTGCACTTAAAAACCCACTCATTATAGTTTGACGGTCTTGAGTCCATAGGACCAGGTGAAAACTGAGGTCCATCCTGGACAAATTGGAACACTAAAGCTAAAGCCCCAAATTGTTACCGAGTAGAAACATTTTGGGCTTGAAAGGCCACTTTTGTACGCTGGCCCAGTCCCGCATGATCCAACTATCAGCCAAAAAAAAATCTTCCACTTCACATGCTGCACGTGTTTGCTTCTAGGTTCCTAAACCTTCTTTCCCTATCTCATCATTCCCAATTGTCTTCTTCAGCATATTTGATTCTGACTACTATTATGATTTTCCTTCCATATTGTACACTTTTTCTGTTTCAAAGCCCTTTATTGTTTACATTCTAATTTAAACTTTATTCAGAAACCATGATATGCTATTTTGACACAGCCATTTCTTGCTTCTAGATTTGGTTCGAATGAGTTTTTTTTGACCTATACAGAAGCAGAGTTCAAATTTTTTTGTACCTTTTCGTTTAGTAAATTGTTTTATTTATTTTTTTGATAAGTAGTGTAAAAAATTTATTAGAAGTTATCAAGGGGATTAAAATTTATTAAAAAATTTTATAAGTTACTAAAATTTATTAAAAAATTTTAGAATTAAAAAAAAATTCTTGCTCCTAGATTTGGGCCAGATGAGCTTTTTTTTTTGACCTATTCACAGGCAGAGTTCAAAATTTTTGTACCTTTATTTTAATATAATATTTTATTTTTTTCGATATGTAAAGTAAAAAACTTAGTAAAAGTTATCAAGGGGAATACAAAACTTATAGCAAGGCACTATCTATCTAAATCACCAAAACCATAAGCTCAACAAAAGACAAAAGGATTATTAATCTGGATTCTTTCTTTTCTGAATTCAGCATGCGTGATCAAATG
This sequence comes from Pouteria glomerata, assembly GCA_035590655.1. Taxonomy (NCBI): domain Eukaryota; kingdom Viridiplantae; phylum Streptophyta; class Magnoliopsida; order Ericales; family Sapotaceae; genus Pouteria; species Pouteria glomerata. The sequence continues at coordinate 12,533,993 of JAVXUM010000011.1, read as the reverse complement.
GGGAAAATTTGGCAATCAACCCCAAGTGGCATGGAATTAGTATTGATTATTCAAGTATTCACGGGCACAAGAGATTTATTATATAAGCATGAATATACGAAGGGGAAAATAATAAATGAACCAGACAGTGGAGGGAAAGAAAGTGGTGTAGATGTTAAAACCAGTGGGAAGGGGCATAATTTCTCTTTGTTGATTATGCTAACGAGCTAGTTTTGGCGAGTAAAGGTTCTATTTTTTCCTTTTGGAGTGTGTATACAAAATATTTATTTATTATTATTATTTTTTGAACTTCTTACTTGTCTTACTTGTTGGAGTTCTGAGGTCCACCGGGCGTGGCCTTTGAAATGTATGGTTTTTGAAAATGAAAAAGCTGATACAAGAAATGCATTTCACCTGGTGTTTTTGACAAGATTTCTTGCATCCGCCTGATTGAAGTTCCACTTGAAAATAGTTGTCCATTTTACCTTGCTACCCTCTGTCATCTTACTCGAATATAAGTTTTTATATTTTTTTCCATAATTTTTTGTTTAACCTAATACTGATTCACCAGATTACTTCTTTAACAGGGGCTGTTGCTGTTCTTCTTCTTCTGGCTGTTGTCTTGCTTTGTGCATATGAACTTTGTGCCGTTTATGTCACGGCAGGTTCACATTCATCCAAGCGATATTCACCCTCTGGCTTCTTCTTTGGTGTATCAGCAATTGCCCTGGCAATAAACATGCTTTTTATATGCAGAATGGTGTTTAATGGTAAGGCTTCATGATCTCAATTTCAATTTGTTTTTCTTCTTAAAATTTTTGCAACCCCTCGCCCAATTAGGAGAGAAAATATGTCCTGACATAAATTAACAACCAAGCAGTGTTGTTTCTAACTTGCTGACATAATTACTTTAGCTTCTAAGTTAATGTATTTCCTCTTGTTTTGAATACTACTTGCTAATACATTTTGGACAGGGAATGGATTAGATGTTGATGAATATGTGCGAAGGGCATATAAATTTGCATATTCTGATTGTATTGAAGCGGGCCCTTTAGCTTCCTTGCCTGAACCACCTGATCCCAATGAGTTATACCCTCGACAATCTAGAAGGCAAGCCTCATCAAATCATGCCTTTATATTATTACTATATTTCATTAATAATTTGTTGATTTCTCTGTCATTCTTATATGTGGAGAGTTCTCATATGGCAAGAAGTTTAGATTGTTTGCTGCCATGGACTTTTCTCACGTGTTTTCTTCCTTCTTCATCCTTGTTCCTGTTTTATACTGCTAGAACAATGTTGTTGAATGGTTGTATGCCCTCGTTCTGGAGTCATTGTGCAACTATGCATTCGGATGTTGTCTTGGAGTCAATGACTTAGTTTCGTTATCATCACATTTTCTGATGCAGTTCCGTTTTTGCAGGGCTTCACATCTTGGGCTTCTCTATCTTGGCTCAATTGTTGTACTTGTTGTTTATTCCATCTTATATGGTCTGACCGCAAAAGAGGCTCGTTGGCTGGGGGCCATTACATCTGCTGCTGTTGTAATTCTTGGTATGTCATTAAGCACTGCCTCTGGCTAATCATACTGATGCATATCCTATTTCATCATTGTTCTGGTGCAACTAATACATCAATTTATTATGGTAAATCATTTTTTTCAGATTGGAATATGGGGGCATGCTTATATGGGTTTCAGCTTCTTAAGAGTCGTGTTGCAGCACTTTTTGTTGCTGGCACGTCTCGAGTCTTTCTTATTTGCTTTGGAGTTCATTACTGGTTTGTTCTTGATATTAATATTTTACCTTTTAAATGTTATTGCATTGTTCTGTTTGGCATTGTGTTCTTACAGTTGGTGTTATTTTGTTATTTTTACTTCATTGCAGGTATCTTGGACATTGTGTTAGTTATGCAGTTGTAGCATCTGTGCTTTTAGGTGCTGCTGTTTCCCGTCATTTATCAGTTACAAACCCTTTGGCTGCAAGGAGAGATGCCTTGAAGAGTACAGTGATTCGCCTGAGGGAGGGTTTCCGCAGGAAAGAGCAGAACAGTTCATCCAGCTCTTCTGAAGGTTGTGGCTCAAGTGTGAAACGCAGTAGTAGTGCTGAAGTGGGTCACCTCGGTAATGGTGTATCACATTGCACCGGTGATGCTAATAGCTGGAATAATGTTGAGGGGATTAACAGTGATAAGAGCATAGATAGTGGAAGGCCGAGTTTGGCATTACATAGTAGTTCTTGTCACTCAGTTGTTCAAGAGACTGAAACAGGAACATCCTATGTTGATAGAAATTTTGAGCATAACAGTTCTCTGGTAGCTTGTTCTAGTAGTGGTCTTGAAAGCCAAGGCTGTGAGTCGAGTGCATCAACTTCAGCAAATCAGCAAGTGCTAGAAAACATAGCTCTTGTATTCCAAGAAAAATTGAATGATCCAAGGATTACATTGATGCTGAAAAAGAGAGCTGGACAAGGAGATCAAGAATTGACTACCTTGTTGCAGGATAAGGGACTAGATCCTAATTTTGCTATGATGTTGAAGGAGAAGGGATTGGATCCAACTATCCTTGCATTGCTTCAGAGAAGTAGTTTGGATGCGGATAGAGATCATCGTGACAACACTGATATAACTATCATTGACGCAAATAGTGTTGATAATGCTTTACCCATTCAAATTTCCCTTTCAGAAGAACTTAGGCTTCGGGGGCTAGAAAAATGGCTTCAGTTTTCCAGACTGGTGTTGCACCACATAGCAGGTACCCCAGAGCGAGCATGGGTTCTTTTCAGCTTCATTTTCATCATCGAAACAGTTATTGTGGCCATTTTTCGCCCAGTGGGTGTTGAACTTATAAATGCTACACACCAACAGGTAAGGAGGGACTTTTATTCTGCGTATTTTACTATGTTTGTCTAGTGTCATTTGGGAGCAATTTAAAGTCCACATTGGTATCAATGATGTTTATATGGCATTGGCTGTTTTATGATTTTTTAAATCATTTTCTGCAGTTTGAATTCGGTCTCGCTGTGTTGCTTCTATCTCCCGTTGTCTGTTCTATCATGGCTTTCCTTCGGTCGCTTCAAGCTGAAGAAATGATTATGACTTCGAAACCCCGCAAGGTATTCAATCATTTGAATTGGCAAGTAAAGAATTCAAATTGCTTTTACCAATATCCATTTGTGATTGATAGTTAATTGATTTCATCAAGGTGCTGACATATCAAATCTGTGTGGCTGAGATGATGTTTGCATTTTGATTCTTCATACTGTGACAGTCTTTGAAGTTGCATTTGAATTCTACTTAATTTTCTTAGATAATTGTTATTTGGAGTTTGAAGGCAATATTTTGTCCTCTGAAGTATCTATTTGTTGAAATGGTTTTGCTTCACAAGGATTGCGGTGTATTACGGTTTTATTGTTGATAAACTTCTGCATTTTCTCTGGCTCCTCCGTTAATTGTTTTTTGTGAAGGATAATCGGGGAATTTCAAAGGTGTAAAGTTTAAATCAGGTGTTGCCGTAAATTCCTACTGTTCTTCTTGTTTTTGTATTTTTTTTTTTTTTGTGTTCCCCAGTGGAGGGGGGATGGTTTGGCATTAAATTGCCTTTTGGCTACTCCCATTATCCTGCTGTTTATCCCTCTGCTGCTATCTGCTTGGAGTTTTTTGTATCGTAGAGTGCATGGATCTCATCTAACCTACTCTGTCATTCTTGATAGATTTTTCAGTTCTACATCTACAAGTTCTGTGATTGGATTTGTCTTTAGTGTTTGAACTAAAATTGCCATATTTTTTCAGTATGGTTTTGTTGCTTGGCTGCTGAGCACTTGTGTTGGTTTGCTGCTCTCCTTCTTGAGGTATGGTCCTGGATTAGTTCAAATATATTATTTTCTTTCCTGTGCTTGTTTTCCTATACTGTTCTTGTCATGTTCTTCTGAGCACAATTTATGGTGGGAGATTATTATTTTTTTATTTTTGGGTGATGTAAACCTATGTTTTAGGACTAGATAATTATTCACCTTTTCAAGGTCCATGGTGAAATATTTGATGTGCTTCCCTTTCTCTATATGACATGCATCTTGTGCTGTTTTGACAACGACGTCTATAAAACTATTCACACTCACTGGTTATTCTTTTGCAATTGAGCTGGATGCAGCCCTTGTGAGTTAATTTATATGCCCTAAAAAGAGAATATTTACAGTGAGCTCAAGTCTCCCATGACAATGGAAAACAGAAAAAAAGAAACAAGATACCTACTCCTATCCACTAAACTAATACCGTTACATCCCAAGTGGATAGGGAAACAAATTAAGACCTATAAACTCTCACAAAGCTAAACAATCATTTTTTCTTTGTTTTATTGGACTTTGGAGTTCGCTCATTGGGAAAGGAGAGATTCGCAAAACCTTGCCCCCTAGCAGATTTTAAATTTTGAATTTTCTCTAACAGAAGCTTTTTGTTTAGAGACTGAGAGTGCAAAGTTTTGCTTTCCTTACTTATTCCCTTGGTGATCGACTCGTTCAGATTGCTATTATCCAAGTTTTACATTGCCAGACATGTCTTGCTCAGCTCTCAAACATGATTCCAGAACATCAAAGGGTTTGAAGTGCAAGGATCTTTAGCTGCCCCCACAACCTGAGAGTTATGGCTTATATCCGTCTATTTCGTCCTCTTAACTTCTTCCCATAAATTCCTTTTTGTCGGTCACCACGATCTCTTTGGCTTTTGCCTCTTCCTGATTGCCAACTCGTGGTTCCTTTTGAGTCTTTGACCTCCAATCTTCTTTTCACCCTAACTTTCTTAGTTAGCCAAGAATTGGTAGAATGCCCATACGCTTGCACAAAGCACATTGTTGAAGGTCTCCACGGAACTTCTATTCTGATATCATACAGTTTTCCATTGCGCTAATTCTGCCTTTTTGTGGTCTTAGGTGACTGGGCCGTGGTAGAAGACTTAGGCCACAGCACAACCTTATGAAGGAATGGAAGGAACACCTTGCACGGGCCAACCTCAAGAGGACTAGGCCAGTTGGATGGAACCTCCCTCTTTGTGTTACTGCAAGAGGGTTAATCCTCGGAATGACCCTAATCAGGAACATCACAAGAGTTTCCTGGAGTTGGAGTAAGGTTCAGAGATTTCCCCAGTAGGGAACCTTCATCCATTTACCAACGTGATTATTGGGGTTCCGTGGTCTAGTGGCTATAATCAAGGATCCATCGAGACCCCCTCAACTAGTCTAGGGAGAGATCATCTGGAGGTGTCCTTGATATTGGTGATTGAATCCTCGATAGGCTGATGCAATGCTTTGACCCGTGGCATAAGGCGTTTATTGTAGACTATGTTTCCTTCTTATGCTCTCCCTCTGCTCTCTCTCTCTCTCTCTCTTGCTTCATGTTGTCTTGATTCTCACCCTACTGGCTTTCGGTAACTCCATTATAGGCTGCTCAACTTCTTTCCTAAATGGTTGGATCATCCCCCTTAGATCTAATCACCCACATCATACTCTACTTGGGAAGAGTGCTAACTGTTTTCATATGGCCCCGAACCAGAGGAGTCTTGTCACTATTGGTCAAGATGGGGATAATGCTGCTCAAGATGAGAGAGAGACAACAATGGAGAAAACACCTGCTATGATTTCATGGCAGACTAGGTCCGAATTCTCATATAACAGATGTTGGTATTCCAACAATCCTAGGCTACCATATAATGCACCCAAGATGCTATGATGGGGTACCTTGTGGCTCTTTAGTTTAAATCTATGCTATCTTCCCCATCAGCCATGCCAATCCCACCTTCGTCCCTATCCCACTCTAGGAACTATATTCTCTAAATCTGGGATTCTCTAGGCCCTTGGCCATGAGAATCCCTCAGATTTCTCATCAACCTCGCCTCCCTAAGGTGGCGAACATTGGGCCAAACCTTCCTATATGCATGTCAACTCAAAATATCTCCAAACCGGATAACTCTTGTTGGATTTGGTCTATCCTCCTAGAATATTTCTATAGTTGGTCTTACACAAGCCAATCATATCCTTATCACGAATACCTAATAGCTCTAACCTGCACTCACATCGGGACAATTGAAGCTCCCTGTCTTGGATTTAGTCTTGCAGGAAAGCTCCAGTCCTGCCCTAGGACTAGACCTGGACCTTAGACTTCGATACCCTTTAGCAATTTCCAAATTTCTGTGTCCCAGAGTGGTATCTAGTGCCCACATTCGTGAGATTCGACACTTGGGAGCATGTAGTCTATTTTATGGATATTGTAGGGATACATGGGGTGGACAAGAACTTACAATTTCAAGTTTTCAATAAGTTCTTGACGAATAAGTTATAAAACTAGTATGCCAACCTCCCCATGAGATCTGTGACTTCATGGGAGGATTTGAAAGTTCTTCGATGTAGAAGGAAAGGCTAATTGTGTAGCATTTAATTTGGGAATCTCAAAGGTACAGGGAGGACCTTTTTTCATATGTCAAACACTCTAGCTAAAAAGTAATGGATGTTCAAGATCTATTGTCAGAAGACCACATTTTGAAGACACGCATTGAGGGAACATTCCCATAGTTCAAGGTCCATACGGTGAATCACCCATTCCAAACTTCTCCAGCTTGTGCGTCGCGGCTCTGAATGAAATTAAAGTGGTAAAAGGGACAATTCGGATCCTTAACCATCGTAACTCTACCTTTTCCTCACGGTCTAGTTATCATTCATCCTCATAGTGGGCCCCTTCCTGCCAAGGACATTCAATATATGCTGCAAACGTCGTGGACGTCGTGATGGTGCAATCTTCTTATAGGAGGAATCAAGACTGGAGTTAGATGCATAGGGATGGATGATTTTAATGAAACCAATGAGAGTGGTCTTGATGGGCTAGGTCAATGGAAGGTAATTACTTTCATTCAACTTCCCTGCAGTTACTTGAGGAACTTGTGGGAGTTGAGTGTGATATTAACAACTTTTGCTGATGGATTTTAATTACTTTAATTTAAGTAGTTAACTGAATAGTTTGTGGGAATTATGTCACGGTATGTCGTTGAAGATGAACTTCCAAGTTTGGATTCAATTAATTAGAGGGAATCAAATTAGAGATGAATGGTAGACAATGGAACTGTAACAACCAACCCAAAACATAATTGAGCTAAAACTGAGTTGTTGTGATCATCGTGCAAATAGGACCAAAAGCTAAAAATGATTGGGCTAGAACAAATACTAAGCCAAAAAAATAGGACTAAGCTGTGTGGGGATTGTGTGAACAAGAACATAGCCAACAACCCTCAAGTGACCTGTTATTTTAGGTGAAACCTCAAACTAGTCAATCAAGGGTACCCAAAGAGTTGTTGGAGGGTGGCGATTTTGTTGGAAGAGAAATAGTGGCAAATTGGGATTCTTATGCACTTGCAATTGCCTATGAAATGGCTGTGATTAGACTTCACGCACCGACAGAGGAGCTACTCTTAGATCAGTTTCTGGTGGCGACACTTGAATGGTAGCACTCAGGCTGGCGACGTTGTGTGGGGTGAATGACTGGAACATACTGAGCTAAGAACGGGTGAGGAGTATTTCCTCCAGTGTAGACTATTTTTATAGTGGTGAACCTCTTATGCACCACGAGAGCACTTGATAGAGATGAGCGTGGTTGTAGAGTGGGAAGGATATCTGGATGATGCTTTGCAAGAGATATATTTCTGAATGGTGGCTAGAGATATCCTTTTGTTTTTCTTTTTTCTGGGCGCAAGAGATGTCCTTCGGTTCTAGGCTGCTGTGAGTTATACTAGGTTTAGGGTTTTCTAACTGTTGAGCTAGAACTTGATAAACTGCCTCTGTGATACCATGTTGAAATACACTTTGGGAAAAAGACCATTCAAAGAACTAGGAGCCTAAGTTTCTGTTTATAATAGTGCGAGTTATAATTCATGAACACAATTAGAAAGGAATAATCAAAATCGTAATTATCTACTTAAAAGACTTATTATATACTCTGAACATTTATTTCCATCAAAATAATGGTAAGTAATTTCCTAGAAATGAAAACATCTTACAAAAATAGCTTGTTTGCATGTCTTTTCTAGTATTTGTTCTTTTAGATTTTTTTATTTTTCCCCCCCAAGTCAATTCGCTGTTGCAGAATGATTTTCCTTTGCATGGTAGAGTCACAATGTCTGCCAGTTATGTACATTGCATATATGTTAACCATAGCTTAAAATCACATTTATTTATTTATTTACTCTTTTTGTTTCATTTTTTTTAATTGTCTTGTTTGTTAGGGTAAGGCTGCTTTTGCAACAATGTTATTGACTTTGTACATACATATTGGGGTACATTATACAAAACAATGGTGTTTTATTTTTTAAATTGGCTAAAGTTAGAATCTAAGAAGTGTCAGTTAATAAAATGGCATATGTATTCTTCCTAAATTTGGGTGAACGAATTTATGGTATATTATATTGCATATGCTTTTTACGATATTGTTTATGCTTTTTGAAATGTGCTTTTGGTTTGGGTTTGTTGTTGTCGTGGTAGAGCTTAAAGATAGTGTTCATGGTCAATCACAAAATTGTTATTGTTGCTTACCTGTTTAAAGGTCATTTTGTTGTCAATTAATATCTCTGCCAGCTGAATGCCTGCTGTTGCATATACCATCAAATATTGCATTTGGCCTTATGCTTTTTTATTGGTTCTAATTTGACAAATGTGATTTTTCTACCAACTATGATTTTATGTTTATAAAATCACTTCACATTCATTGCTTGTGGGTAAAGAAATTCATGTGGGCATTTATGGTTGTCCATCAATATGATTTGAGTCATTTGACACTGTCATTTAATTCTTTCCTTCTGGATTGTTGTGGCAATGGTTTCATCTTACTTCTCCTGTTATGCATCTTTCATTCCACAGCAAGTCGTCGCTTCTTCTTGGATTGTCTTTGACTGTACCCCTCATGGTGGCATGTTTGTCGATTGCCATTCCTATATGGATTCATAATGGGTACCAGTTTTGGGTTTCAAGAGTTGATGCTACAGGTCATGGTGTAAATCATCAAATTCTGGGAATGAAGGAGGTTTGTCAATTAACTCCCTTTCGGCATTCCTTTCGTTAGCATTCAATGATTGGGAAAATTCTGCACGTATGTGCATTGTGTGTTTTATTTTTGTTATCTCATAATTAATAGTGCATACTTGTATGTCTATACATACAGTATTTTTTATTTTCTTTTGCAAGTACAACCCAACGCATAAAGTGAGAAGTTGGTTGTGGGGTTGGGGAATACTATTACGTAGTGAGCCCCAAACTCTTCCAAGTGAAATGATGATGTGGTGTTAATATTGATTTTTACTCACAGTTACTCTCACTCCTGATTTCCAATCAAGAATATGACTTTGCAGAACTAATATAGATTCATCATGCCTATGACTCGATCAATTAGAGATCAGCCTATTTAGGTTGACATCTAGCTTTGATGGTCAAGTAAAAAATGCATGAGATACTGTTTTAGAGATTTAAGAAGAGGCTGGTCTGACAGAAAGGCGAGACGTGCCTAAAGGCATTGCCTTGCCTTCAATAGAAATGTTCTATCAAGTGTTCTCCTGTATTTCATGTCACCTTTTTTGCTGTTTCTTCTCTAGTTGTGAAGAGACTTGAAAGAATGCAACAAGATTTTCTTTCTGCATGGGTTTGGGAAGAGTTCTTATATTGGGTTGTCGTACACTTTTCAGATGTATGAAGGGACGTGAGTGTGGGATTGGAAAGTTGGAAATCTTTAATGAAGTGTCTTATTTATTTATTTTGTAAATGGTTATGTAGATATGCATTGGATGGTATGATATTATGTAGGTAAATAGGTTGCATAGTTAGATACATAACAGGATAACATACCTGGACTATGAGACTTGAACCATGTTACTTTACTCAAATCAAAGGCCGAATGACACATTAGATTAGCTATTGTTCCAAAAGCTTAATTTGTTAAAGAAATGAGCTCAAAATGTATATAAAGCCATTTAAGGGGCATATTTTTGGATAGATTATGCAGTGGTGACCTTTATTACTGTAGGATTGAGGTTGTGCCATCTCCTCTCACAATTTTATGGTGAAACTATGTTGCAGGAAATGTACTTTCAGTTTTCTTGATTATCAGCTGCTTTTCTCCTCTGAAAACATTATTTTGTTTTACACAATGAGCAATTGTTGTTAAAAATATTATTTCTCCTTACTGAATATGTGGTTTTAATCATCCAAAGGTGCATATTTTTTGAATACGTATATTTATGTATATATATATTTTTATTGTCACTCAAGTTTCTACATATGTTCTTGGCCACGCATGTATAGAGAGTTGAACCGTGAAAAGGCTTGGTTTGGTTTTTTTTTTTTTTTGGGTATCTACTGAAGGTAAGGAGGTTGATCAACTAAATTTGTACTTCAGCTACAATTGTCTTCTTTCTTCTTTCTTTAATTGTCGAAAAGAGAGTCTCTTGTTTCCTTAAATGATCTGAGGTCTGTTTCTGAGTACTTTGTTTAATTGTATTGTCAGGGTATTGTTCTTTTTATCTGCATGTCACTATTTTCTGGATCTGTGTTAGCTCTGGGTGCAATAGTATCTGCCAAGCCTTTGGATGATTTACGCTACAGGGGATTGACTGGAGATGATAACAGCATTACATCTCCTTATGCTTCATCAGTGTACCTTGGATGGGCAATGGCTTCTGCAATTGCCTTAGTAGTTACTGGTGTGCTACCAATTGTATCCTGGTTTGCAACATACCGCCTCTCACCATCTTCTGCTATATGTGTTGGCATATTTGCTTGTAGGTTTTCTTTATCTTTAATTCTCAGCTCTTTGATTGTAATGTATTAATGCTTTGGTATTTTCTTTCTTTCTTTTTTTTTTTTTTTTTTTTCCAGCAAAATATTTTACTAGGCTAGTTGGTTAGCTTTGCTTTAACATAGCTTCTTCTTTTGTTGCCTACTTTGTGTAGTTGTCCTAGTGGCATTTTGTGGGGCATCCTACTTTGAGATTGTGAATTCTAGGGATGATCAGGGTCCAACAAAAGCTGATTTTCTTGCTGCTTTGCTTCCTTTAGTGTGCATTCCAGCATTGCTATCGCTTTGTTCTGGTTTGCTTAAATGGTAAGGGAACAAGCATTAATTTGGAAAATGACTTTGATGCCATGAATCCTGCACTTGTTTTTTTCGTAATATTTTTGGATGTGGTACTTCAGATGGAGAATACATTGTTTTTTAATTACATATGTTGTGGAAATTGTTCTCAGGAAAGATGACAATTGGAAACTTTCTCGAGGTGTTTACGTATTCATTATCGTTGGTCTTCTTCTTCTGCTTTGTGCAATATCCGCTGTTATCATTATAGTTAAACCTTGGACGGTTAGCAAAGCTTGCTATGACATCCTTGTTATATATTTGCTTTTGGCTACAATGCATTTTATCATTTGGCTTCTTGTGTGATTGTGACAGATTGGGGCTGCTTTTCTTTTGGTTCTTCTTCTCATTGTTTTGGCTATTGGCGTCATCCACTACTGGGCTTCAAACAACTTTTATTTGACCAGGATGCAGATGTTCTTTGTTTGTTTCCTTGCTTTTCTTTTGGCTTTGGCGGCATTCTTTGTTGGATGGGTTGAAGGTGGATAAAAGGACTTCCTTTGCTGTCTTTAATATGCACATGTGCTTGACCATTTTCATGAACAAATTTCATTTTTAGCTTCATTGTGTAGCTACGTCATTTATGAGACCAGATATTAGAGGACATTTCACCTTGTCACTGGATTACGTTTCCTATTTTAGTCTGTTTTACTCTGAATATAACAATTTCATATTTTCTGCTGCATGTCAGATAAACCTTTCGTTGGAGCTTCTGTTGGTTACTTCTCATTCCTGTTTCTTCTGGCTGGAAGGGCATTAACTGTGAGTTAAATCCAGACATTATGAATCAATCTTTGAAAATTTTTGATGTTTGGTTATCATATTATCTTACTAGGTCAAGTTGCTTATTGTCTAATAAAATTTGATTTAGAATAGAAGGACAAAAAAAATATATATATATATATATAAAGCCAGATAAGGTTGAACGTGTG
>JAVXUM010000011.1:12512212-12521832 GCA_035590655.1 Pouteria glomerata | reverse complement strand
ATTTAATTATATTATTTATTAAAATAATTTATTTTAATAAAATATTTGAATAAAATAATTTATTTTTATATGATGTAGTAAAAATGGACAAAGTTTTAAGATTGACAAAATATTTGTAATAGAGAAAATAGAGTGAAAAGACATTTTTTCTGTTTAAGTTTTTATGTTTTTGGAAACAAAAAAACATAAACAGATTTAACAAACGTGTTTTTGTTGCGAGTTTACAAAATTTTGAAAACATAAACAGAAAGCAAAAACGTTACCAAACGGGGCCTAAATTTATAGTTTTAAATATATATATATTAACATATACATATTAATATAATATAAATATATTAAAATTTGCTAAAACTGAATTAACCGAACCCCTTATTTGGCTGGTTTGGCCTCGCTTTTTATATACTAATGATCGAATTAATCAACCTAAACTGACGAAAAACTGAACCGATGCTCGCCCCTACGGTCCTATCTACATCCACAATGGAAAACTTGAATGGTTATATCATCTATATTATTTTGTCATATATTCTGTACAATCATCTGTTCATATTTATATACATAACAGGAAATAAAAGAAAGATATGAAATCTGACATTTTTGGTAGGAAGATTATATGTAATCAGTCACTCAATTCTTTCAATTAGTCCCACAGAGTGAGTGATTCATGTGTACTCCCTCTCAAGTTGGAGAATAGAAATTTGAATTAAAGTGCCAAGTTGGTTTTTTAAATTGATATGTGAAGTCAGTTATTGTCAAAACGTGAGCAAATATAAGGATCCTTGAATAAAATCAAAAGATATGGTATTAAATTGGAAGATGTACAACAATGGCATAGAAAATGACACTTGAAACTTGTGGCCATGGTAACTTAAGATGGTTGGAATGTTGAACAAAGGTGCGATCTAATGAATAAAGTCGAATAGTAATGTGTTTAGAAAATGATAGAGATTATATGGAACTTGAAATCAGTGTCCGTAACGAATAGTGACTAATGTCTCAAAGATTAGGAACAAAGAGGCATTCTAATGAATAAAGCCAAGCAAGAATGTGTTTAGAGAATGGAAAAATTATGCCAAAATAGGTGAATAGGCTGGACACAAATAAATGATTTCTTTGATTTCATATTATAGTCTATAATAGAAAGAAATATGGAGAGAGACGTGCAAGTCAAAACTCAAGAATAATCTTGTTTGGCCACTACAGCATAAAAGACCCAATAAGGATTTCATCTTCCATATTTACATTCTTGTATATTTTTTACAATCAACCACCCATATATATCTGTTCGCGCACATAATGCAAAATACGAGAAAGGTATGAAATTTGACTTTTATGATGAGGAAGATTTTGTGAAATCAATTACTCCGACTGCAACAAATCGCAATTCGATGATTCTTTCAATCAATCTCATTAATTGAGTAATTCATGGAACTTTCAACATATAGTAAAAATTGAATTGCATTGTTATTGCTTGTACCTTATCTACCAAATGTTGGGTGTATAGCAATACAATGAGAAATTATAAAGAGAAATAAATAACAACGATGTTATTCCTTTGCAATATTGTTTCATATTCTTGTAATGGATTTTCTCCTTCATAGTGACCTTATTTTCATATCATGATTGATTCTTCTTTGATATCCTCCATTCTTTGACATGTTTCTAACTTACCCAAAGTAGAAAGACAATCTTTTGATAGGTTGAGTATGTAAGAGAAAAGCGAAAGAAAAAGACAAGCCTTTGATAGGTGAGAGTATTATAGAAAAATGGAGGAATTTATGTCACCACAAAGAGTGAAATATAATCCTTTAGTAGGCTAATAATATTAGATACATTTTTTTAAAATCAAGCCTTTTGATAGGGTGAATATTGAAGAAACATGAGGGGACGAGGCCCTTTAGGCCGATCTTTATGGATCAATGTCTTGAAACCTATGAGCAAAAATTGATACCCGGCTTCTCATAGTATAACATATGGTGAATTTCCTTGATCCTCATGGTTGGGAGATGGAAAGTTTTGATAATTTATTATCAATACTTTACAAGGATTGGAGAGGAGGAGGATGAAATTAAATGTAAATGGTCAAAAATTGGGGTTTCCATAATTTTGACGCTTTAATTGGGACGAAAGGAAGTGATTTTCCTTGGACATTTATTTGGAATATTGGAGGCCGACATAAGGTAGCTTATTTTGCTTGGTGCATAATTATGGATTGAGTGCTAACCACTGTAATCTTACAGTGAGAAGGAAGATTACTGTGAATAGATGTTGCTTATGTAAAATGGATGGGGATACCATTGATCATCTTTTCATTTACTGTTCATCTTCTAATTTGGAATGTTTATTAATTTACTGGGTATTCCGCAATGATGTGAGGCAATCTTTTGTAGCTAGGGACACACTCCCCCCCTCCCCAAAAAGAAGGCTTGGAGAATAGGCCTTTTTTGAATTTGGAGAGAGTGGAACACGAGAATTTTTAACGATTTAAATGTTCATTGTTTGTTTTTTTTTTTTTTTTTCGTTTTTTGTGGGGTGGGGAGTGAAGATTCAGATGTAATTAGTTTTATGTCCTTTATTGGAGATTTGTCTTCATAATCTTCACTTCTTCTTTTCCTTCCTTGATTTTATCATGGATTGGGTTGCATTTTCTGATGGCTTATCTAATAAATCTTTTTATTCATCAAAGAAAAAAAAATGAGAAAAGAAAAGAGGGGAATGTTAAAGTGGGAAATTCCTAATTGTAAGATACGATTGATGGTGGGTCACCGCATGCAACTTAAATTGGCTATTGTGGTTTTCAAGAAGAAAAACATAGGTTGTTGTAAGTTCTTACGTTTCATATTAACAACTAATAAAAAATTGGTAAAAACTAGAAAATTATAAAAAAGTGAAGGATGATGAAAATTTCAAGAAGATTAAGAAAATGTAAACCTAATAAGTAGATGAGGGCTTGAAAAATGAAGATGATATTTAGGAAGTGTAAATCTAAATAACTAGACAAGGGTCTGATGGGAGAAAGGGGGCTGCCCATTGGTGAAGTGGAATTCAATAGTGGCCTAGCGTTGGAGGAGTTCCTTGTATAAAAAAACTAAATTGCATTGTTCTTGCTTTTACACAATCTACCCAATGATGTGTTTATACATAATACAATGACCAATCATAGAAAATAAATAAATAAAAAAATTATTTTATATGATTTGATTTCTGTTCAATATTTTCATATTGTTTGTCTTGATTTCTCCTTCTTGATTGATCTTTCCATAGCATGGTTGATTATTCCTTGATGACCTCCATTTTTTACTATGTTTCCCGCGCACTTTGATTTGTTACCTCAACATTGTTTATCAATTGTATCCGTGTTACCTTATACTTATCCTTTTGCAGGTGCTTCTTTCACCTCCCATAGTAGTCTATTCTCCAAGGGTGCTTCCTGTATATGTTTATGATGCTCATGCAGATAGTGGGAAAAATGTCAGGTTTGTTGGAAATTAGTAACTACTTAAGAAAGAAAAGAAGAGGTTGGAAGATAATTAATTTCTCCCCCTCATATTGTATCTAAATTACAAATTGCAATGGAAATTAAAAACAAAATATGCGAATATGCGAGAATATTTTGATGTCCTAAAACAAAATATTTCAATATTCTGGCACTCCCTCTCAAGCTAGTGTGTGGAGATCAAAATGTGCAGCTTGATACTCAAAGGACAAGAGAAGTCACCCCACTGAGAGTCTGAGCATATAAAAGGGGTGGTCAAGTCATGCTTAAGCAAGAGATCGTGGATAAAATAACAATCTACCTTAATATAATCGGTTCATTCATGGAATGCTTGATTATTAACAATAAAAAATAGCACCTTGGTCATCATAGAGGCCAAAATCATAAAGAAAAGAAGGAATTCAGATCATCTTTGAAGCAATACGAGCCATGGCATGATTCTAAGTCTCAACACTTGAACTAAAATAGCAGTCTATTTCTATCTCCGTCAAGTCATAATATTGCCACTAGAAGGAGAAAAATATCTAGTAGGCTGTTGATTTGATTGATTACCACTTCAATCGTCATCAATATGCCCAATCACATCTAGAATAGTCGACGGTCTACATAAGAAGCTATGACCAGTAGACTTCTTCAAGTAGCACAAAATATGACAAACTGCCTTTAAATGTGGTTGTTGAGGTTTATGCATAAACTGACTAACCACCCCACAAGATAAGTAGTATCTGGTCATTTCACATTAAGATCAATGAGCTTATCCACAAGATGATGATACCGTTGAACATCAGGAAAGGGGAGTCAAGTCGCATTGAAGAATCCATAGGAGTATTTGTTAGTTGAGAACCATGGAGCAAATTAAGAGTATACTTCTACAAAGAGGGATGTCTTGAGAAGAACCTAGATCCTAAGGAAATATTGGAGAGATTAGAGATCCTTCAAACATGATGCTTTCTGTCAGAAACAGGCACGTGGAGATTGGTATAGACCATATAGAGCTCCTTGCAAATGACAAAGGTAATGCTTTCTGCTGGAAACAACATATCCAATTGTTTGATCCATATACATTTCCTCCTAAAGATCTCCAGATAAGAAGGCTAAGAAGCATGTACTTTCAGTCAAGGGTGAAGTGTCCACTAGCTTGGGGCACCAACGCATAGTGGACTTATGTTAGATACCTGTCCGGCTCACGTTTTGTTATGTTAAAATTTTTTATTTTATTTTTTGTTTGACACATCTTGGACACATCATAGATTTATTTTGGATGCGGCAAGGTCTTCCTTATAATAGATGAAACTTTTAAGTGGAGTTGGCTTGTTAATAAAATAAATGATAAAGTAAAAGTAGAGAAGTCCTCCGTTTATTGTGACTGATGGTCTGGAACAATAGGGGACTGATGGTCTGGAACATATAGGGGACTGATGGTCTGGAACAATAGGGGGCATCCGATTAATAAGCTTACATATGGTAAGAATGACATCACCCCAAAATTATTGATCCAAAAAAAAAAAAAGGAAAGAAAAAGAAAAAAGGGACATCCCCCAAATTTGCCTGTTATCATCATAGTATGTTCAACATCCAAAAAATGATGTTGGCGCACCATTTTGTTGGTGGGTATACATGACTAGTTTGATGGGTAATGCCATGATGAGCACAAAAGGACTCCGCAAAGGTCTTGGTAAAGTTTTGAGAGTGAATAATGTTAATATGGTCCCTAAACTGAGTATGAATTTCATTATAAAAATGAGAGACAACAGAATGGTCATAAAAAAAGGCAAGTTATGTGAAAGTTATTATTTATGGAAATGAAAAAATAGGAAAAACCAAGGGGAGTTGAAACTCGAGCTGGCCCCATATGTCAATATGAACAAGGTCAAAGGACTCTAACTAACGACTAGGACCTTGATTTGGAAAGGAACTATGATGGTGATTGTCAAGTTGACTAGTTTCACATTCTAGATGTGAAACATGACTCAAATCAGGCATAACTCTTTAAAGTTTGTCCAAAAAATAAATGACCTAGATGAAACTACGACTGAAGGGAGACAAAACAACACTCGAAGCTAATGAACAAAAGGCATAGGTTGACGAGCGTGTACAAGTTATCATGATCATGATAGTAAAGTTAATCTTTCATATATCCACAACCAATCATCTCCTTTGACTTGACATTTTGAAAGATACAATAAGTGGGAGAAAAAGGTGATGGAACAATGGTAGA
The DNA here is from genome assembly GCA_035590655.1 of Pouteria glomerata. NCBI lineage: Eukaryota > Viridiplantae > Streptophyta > Magnoliopsida > Ericales > Sapotaceae > Pouteria > Pouteria glomerata. Next base: position 12,516,118 of record JAVXUM010000011.1, on the reverse strand, counting down.
ATGTGTTCAACTGGCTAACAGAGAGTAAATTAAAGGGAAAGTCGAGCATATAAAGATTGGATAGTGAAGAGAGAGGATGAAGGGTCCCCCATCCCACGACAGGTTTAGGTTCCATTTACTGGGACAATATGGTGCTTAACTGGAGTCAACTTGGTGAATAATATCAGACATATGAGTTTTAGCTCCAGAATAAAGAATCCATGCTGGAAAAGAGGTCAAACAAGTAATATTACCTGAACTGGCTAGGCTAACTATAAAAGGAGGAAATTTCACCTGAATACGGGCACCGAGAATTAGATATTGGTGCTATACATTCCATTGATAATGACAAGGTTAATGACTCTTTAGGCCTGTGGGAATGCATAGCGTGAGGTGGTCTACCATATTTCTGCCAACAATATGATTTTTGTGCGAGACAAACCACTACAGGATATCCACTTATTGTTTTTATAATGGAAACTACCAAAAGAAAACTGAATTGCACATCTATAGCTCTTGGGTGCCATCAACTAATTGAGTATACAAGTCTAGTAAGCAGGAAAAAACTACCCAATCACAAGGCAGAGTAAAATCAAACTTGCAGAGAGCTGAAACACATTGCCTGGACAAGCTTCAAACAAATCCCAGATTAGCAAATCAGAAAAAAAACTTCTTGAGAGGGAAGGAGCATCATAAACAGGCCAAACAACAGGAGCTATGAACACCAAGCAAAAGAGATAAGACATTCGCTATGGCAAACACAAGTAACAACAACAAAACAATGAGCACCACAAATTAAGAAGTGAGCAATCGGTTGGATGAACAAACAGTCAGGGCAAGGGAGGGGCGAGCAGACGCCTTGGTAGAATACCACCACAAAGAACCTTCTAGGAATGAGAAAGCATAACAGAGAGTCCATGAAACCAAGAAAAACCATGAGCAACGAAGAAAACAAAATGTGCATCTCACAAATGTTCTTGAACCTTACAACTCATAAACCAAGGGCAATGTGAGGTAGGTGATCGCTGGACAAGTGTTGTTGTAACTCGCAGAAGGTGTGCTGGAATTGCGTGCACTGTCCCATGCTGGAAAAGGTCAGGTGCATGGCGGCTTAAGCAATAGCTTCCATTGGCGCGTGGGAGCACATCTGAACTCTAGTGGTGATTGGTTTGATGCGACGGTAGTCACCTTTTGCTAGCGAAGGTGGTGGTGTGGTCTATGTTCAACGCCAATGGGTGATGTTGCTATTGGCAATGAAGAGTAGCAGCAGCCACCACTTTAGGGTTTTCTCGGCTAAGGTTTTCTTTATTTCTTGTTTTGGATCACGTTGTGATGCCATGTTGAGAAGGATAGAGGAGGTTAGAAAAGAATTAATTTCTCCCTCTCCCATATTGTATTTATAATCACAAAATTGCAATAGAAGAGGAAAACATATTGTGTAAGAATATTCTAATATCCTGAAATACAATATTCCAATATTCTAACATAACTTATCTGCATGCCTTCACATGAGTTCATGTGTGCAGTTCAATTTATTTTTACATCAATGAAGTATTGGAGTTTTTTTTTTGAAAGGTAAATGAAGTGTTGGAGTTGCAATAAGCAATTATATATGAAAAAAAATGTTGCTAACTCTATATTACTTCGCATGCTTGTAAATCAATTTGTGAACAGTGCGGCATTCCTTGTGCTTTATGGGATTGCATTGGCCACAGAGGGCTGGGGTGTTGTTGCCAGTTTGAAAATATATCCACCATTTGCTGGTGCTGCTGTTTCAGCAATTACTCTTGTGGCTGCTTTTGGGTTTGCTGTCTCTCGTCCATGCCTAACTCTTAAGGTTTGCCTATTTGTTTTATATTAAATGATCTCAGACAAGATCTTATTATTTCTCCTACTTGAATAAATAACCTTCATTCTGACCGTTTTGGAGATGGTTTGAATGCTTTTCTTGAATAAAATATATCTTCAGCTTGTGTTTATTCTAATCATTTGCTTCCTCGTAACTGGTGCTCACTTTGTAACCAGATGATGGAAGATGCTGTTCACTTCCTCAGCAAGGAAACTATTGTTCAGGCAATTGCTAGATCTGCCACTAAGGTGCGTGTGGGTTACTTTTGTTTTGTTTCTGGATCTTCCCAATATAGGCATTGTAAATAAAGTTTTTTTTTTTTTTGTCACTTTTCAACTTTATATACTTTATGTGATCTCTAACCTCTAAATGTTGCATAATCAACTCAAACAATGTGAGGCCAATATCAATAATCTGGCTTGAGATTTTTTTCTTAAGCAATTTTCCATCGCTGATGGGACGCATATTTTTAAAATTTGGCAGTTGGATCAGATAGAACCAAGATTGGAAGATTACAGTTTTTGGAAGCTTCTAGCTGTGTTAACTTTATTGATACCGTAATGGTGATTTGAATGAATTTTTACGAACAAAGTTTTATAACTATCGAAATATCATTTTTGCAGTATTGTTCGGAGAGGATTCTGGATTTGGTGGAAATTTAAATGTTATGCCTTCTAAACTAAAGCTCGCAAAATGGAAATAAGATTCCAGAGATCAATCTTGAAACAAGACATTCTTCACAGTAAACAAATGTAACTGGCCTTCTGAGAAAGGAAAACAGGAACCAAAAAAATAAATGATAAATAATAAAATTAAACTAGATAAAAAAAAATGCAACAGGAACAAGAGAGTTCTTATTCTTTCCTGTATAATTTTAGAGAGAAATAGAGAGGGAGATTTCTTGTCATTATTCATGAACTAATATAATATGTAATTTTTGAAAATAAAAATTGATAGTTTGAAAATTGTAATAGTTGATATCGCTAGGGTCTGGATGCTAACTAACAATTCTATGAATTTGTTAACTAAGTGATGCTAAGAGAGTTGGGAGAAAAGTGGTGATTATGAATCAGCAGACCTAGAAGGAATGATTTGACAATCTAGGAACAATGTCATACGTCTCACAAAAAACCAGTGGGATGTTTGGAGCAAGAGAGAGATCACAAAGGATATAATTCTGGTAATGCTAGTGATCATAGTGCTCCCTTGGGAAGGATATGTGTGTGCATGTGTGTGGTTATATTTATAAGCCAATAGGAGTTCCTTAGGATATGGGTCAAGGCACGGTATGTGCCTGCCTAGTGGGGAGTTAGCCTTATGTTGGTATGACCTTGTATGATAAGTGCACCTCCCAATGATCTCTCTTTAGACTGGTGGATAGAGTCTTGATGTATCCATTGATTTTAGCCACCAAACCATTAGACCCCAATGATCCCACCAAGTGAATGAGTGAGGGTTCCCTATTTGGGAAATTTTTTTGGACCTTGCTCCTGGCCTAACAAACTCCTTGTTGAAATCCCAATTTATTTTGGAGTAATTAGTGGTAGAAATTACTTAGGAATTGATTGTATATTAGGCAGAATTTAGGAGATCTGTTTCCTTTTTTTTTTTGTCCTTTCTCCCTTTTTTTTGCTTCTCTTTTGTATTACAGAGGACCACAGCTTGTATATTTTCCATTCAAGAAATACAGAAAGATTGTTCTGATTTCACTCCTGTAGTGCCCCTAATTGGGGCTTCCCTCAGATTAGTTCCCCCACAGTGTTAACACGTGGGAGACTCCATCCTGTTAGCTAGGTCCTTCTGTAGGGGGCTTCCTCCTGATGCCTCCTTTGAGTATTGTCATGTTCTGTGTTTTGCTAACATGGCCCAGGTACCCACAACGATCAACTATTTACGTATAAGTTTCTACACAAGCAACTCATGATGTTGCATTAGTGTTTCCTTGTGATACTGATAGGTTGTGTTTGCAACTCTGATCTCTGCATAGACTAAGGCCTCTTGGGAGTGCCTCTTTTGTTGGGGGGCATATTTTGCAAAATTTTTCTGTGGTCAATTCATGAATCAGATTTGGGTTGCCA
>JAVXUM010000011.1:12453722-12476858 GCA_035590655.1 Pouteria glomerata | reverse complement strand
GACTTCCAAACACTCAAACCTTGTATCCTTAAGCCATTATCACTCATCCAACGCATAGACTCATCCAATTCAACTCCGAAAAACACATCCACTCTTATTCCATTGAAAGAATTCAATTACACCAAAAGTGAGGGGTATTACATAAAGACTATAAGGTCTAGTGATGTAATTTTAATTTAAACAATGGTAGTTAGTTTGTTGTATGGTTACTTATATAATAGATTGTGGGTCCAACTGCGTGACCGTTGTGTTTGCTCTGATATTGTGAACCGATTATTCATGTTTTGTATATTTTACACTCACTCCTCGGGTACTCGGATTCGGGGTGTGACACACCATGAATATAATTATGAAAGATATTTTAGAGTTAGATGTCAAGAAGGGAGGGGACCTCTTTCCCAAGCAGATAGGCAAAGAGTAGAGCTAGCGGAGTTTGTCATGGTAGCTAAGATGGAGAAAGTATGCTCACGTTAGAAGTTTAGAGCCTTTTGTTAAAAAGAGGGTGATGGAAGCATAAAATTCTTTCATAAGATGGACAATTCCCAACTGAGGTACAACCAGATTAAGAAGGTGATTTCTTACGAAAGGTTACTAAAAATAGAAGGTGAAGTCAAGGAAGGCATTGTGGGTTTCTACTCTAATTTATTTAAAGAAATGGAGGGTCAGACATCAGCGATGGATGAACTGGACGTCCAATGATCATTTCTGTGAATCATCAACATGATAATCATATGCGTCATCATTTTTTTTTTGCCTTTTTGAGAAATTATTGACATTATTCTCTTATTTGTACAGTTCTAGCATTGATGAATAAGAGAAGAGGTTAGTAGTACTTGGAATTCCTTGAGTTGAAGATTGAAAGACCATTTCTGCAAAAGTTGATAACTAATGCCCATCCTTTCAATGCCTATTGATGTGCATTTTAAAGATTAATCTTGCCAAGAGTTTCAATTCCTTGTTTCATGAAATTCCTTTTCACAGAGTAGAAAAGTTGGGTTATTTGAACTTTTTCAAAAGCTCTTATGAGTTACAAGACAAACATGCTCATAGTTAGATTTAAAGAGGTAATTGTCACCTCTTCACATCTATACAAAATGGGTATGTTAAGATTGTGAAGATTCTGCTATCATGAGATTCGTAGGTTAATTTGTGTTGTACGAACTAAAGATGGGAGGATCGTTCTTCATCTTGCTACTATAAAAGGAACTGCTGTTATTGTGCAAGAGCTAGCTTGGTTCAGGACTTGGCATAGGTTAGGTTAGGTGAGACACTACTTCATTTGTTTGTCATGCAAAATTATTTGGAACTCTGAAGTTGTTTGTAGAATGGAACAGGATTGAGGATTTTGTAAATGCTGAGGATGGTGATGAGGCCAATTAGGGTGTTAAATGGGTAAAGTTTTGGATTGTCAGGATAGGGTCATTGATATTTAGAAACTCTTCAACCTCACCTGTTAACCCTCTAATTTTTAAATTGTATTTTATTTTTATGAAAAAATGTATTTTAAATACTATTCCAACTGGATCGGTGGATCAAATGAGGCACAAGCTAGATTAAATTGCGATGTGGTGTGTTTAAGATCACTTGATCATGAAAAACTAATTTTTATTTTAAAATAGGGTTATGATAGTGATTACAAGTTCTACTTGATATTGAAAAAATAGGTGTGTTGAGAAATCCAAGTGTTCTAATTTAAAATGTTTTGATCATATTTTTGAAAATGTTACAAAGGGTTTTTTTTTAATAATTCTTGACTAATTCATGCAATTGGAGATACTGGGCTTAGGGATTTCACTGCACAAAAATTATTATACTTGGATACCTAAGAATATTCAGAGTTCCTTTTCATTCTTTGCTATCATATCTCACGAGATAATGTCTAGTTTAAATAATCATTAAACACAAATAAGTAAAAAAATGCATGAAATGAAGATGACCTTACATGACCATCTAAATATCCCATCGAGAATAAGGCTAATCATAGTTTGTGTGTAAATGCAATGAAATGTCTACCTACCTGGCAGTAATATTCCTTAGAGGCTTCAATATAATAGGATAGACTCTAAGTACAACAAAGGTTAAATTTGCTTCATGTGTACCATTGGGAATGCTCTATAAAAGGTAGCTCTGCTAGATGAAAATTGGGCTAACAATTGTATATTAAAGGTTTGGTATTTGGGCTGACATAATTCATGTAAATGTGTAAATGAATTTGTGGTCTTTCAATGACCGGAGTTGAGCAATTTGCTCAAGCTACCTACGTACACTGCTAAGGGATCAAGTTGATATAGTTCAAACCTAATGTGGTCCAAACTGTGTCTAAATGTATGTATGCATGTATGTAATGCTAGAAATAGAGGCAATGAATTCATCTAGATGTGTAATTCTAGAATGTTATGGCTATAGATTGGTGGCCTTAAGCATCATCATCATCAGCTCTTAGTGGGCATTCTAAGGAGCAAAGAATGGAAAAAGAATCAATGCCTTACATCAAACCTAAGTGCAAGAGCTTTGTTCTTTAGATAAAAGGAGTTAATGCCTTACATTTTACTCATTTCAGGAGTCTAGGTCCAGTTTTTAGATAAGATAGTACTCTACATTTATCTTAATATGAGAGTTTTGCTTCTACTTTGATGATTAAATTAGTGCATTACATTTAACTTAATATGAAAGTTTAACCCCAAGTTAGGGGTGGGAGTTTGTGACTTATACTAGACTTGATGTGGGAGTTAGCTCTTGAACTGGTATGTGTGTCAACTTTTAGCACTTGATTGGATATAGGAGTCTTGCTCCGAGTCTAGTAAGTCGATTAGTGCCTCACGTCTATGGTCTAACTCTAGAATTGGTAAGCTCTTCTCATGTTTAGCTAAATCAATGCTTAGCACCTAACTCTAAAAGAACTTAGCTTTATATGAATGTGAGGGAGCAAAGCTCTTAATGAAAATGATCAAATTTGTGAAAACTAAGCCAAAAGGTCAAATGCTAGGCTAATGATAAGATATAATGATAATTTATATCATAACATTAATAAATTGTCATGTTAATAGTTTATAAGATATACCAAAACTATTTTATGGAAGATAAGACTTAAAAGTCACTGGGTTAACCAATCCTAAGTCATATCCAGTCTCACCTAGGTGAAAGCTCTGGATTGACAAGTGTTTGGTCTATTGGCTTATTTCTACCCAAGTGGGTGTGTGTTTTCTTATATTATGGTACACTAACATAAATTGTCATGTTTGAAAATGGAATATGGCATATTATAGCCTATGATGCGATATGTTGGCACGATATAGCAAAGCAGAAATGATTTTAAGACATAAAATGACATGGTAGTATGATGTAGGTGACTCGTGTGTAAAGTGTGATGTAATAAAGTTTCTAAATTGTCTCAAGTAAATTCGGTCAATAACACCCACCAGGCTTAGCCCGTATGTGATTTCTATCTTAATCATACAATTATTTTGAATTAAATCATAAAATAAAATTATAGAAGTGATATTAAAATTAAAATTAAATAATAAAATAAAATTATAGTGGAGATATTAAAATTAAACCGAAACAAGTTTGTTAGAGAGAGAAACTTTTGTATTTTTGGAATTGCCATAGGTATTGTGAGAGCCTTGAATACAATGGAAAATATGGTGGAAATGATTTAGGGAAAGTACTATCTATAGGATTAGTTTTGTGTTACGATAAATCTTGCAAAACGGGGCCGAGCAGATTTTGTTGAAAATCACATTAAGTGTGCAGAATTTCCTACCTATCCAAAAGTATAAAATTTCTTGCTTAAGATGTTGAGTGAAAATTCCTGCGCAATATGTTGGATGGAAAATTTTGCATGGTGAGATAGGTAGAGTTCCTTGTGTAATGACTTATGTTATCATATATCATATATCATACATATGATATGGCTTAAAATGTTAATTGATATGATTACTAAGAGGCATGAGTTGACTTAGTTGCTCAAATCCTTGTTTGGGATTGTTTGTGTCAGAGTTTAAGCTTAATTTTTGGGTTTTGGGTTCCTGTGTGCACTAGCCTAGTCTTCTTGTGTGCATATCATGATGTTTCCCTTACGCACTCCTTCTTCATGTGCATGCCATATTGTTTCTCATGTGCATGCCATATTGTTTCTCATGTGCATAGGTAATAACAATGGATAATGCAAGTTATACTTCTCTTTTTTTTAATTTTTTAACCGACTCCCTACCTAGTTTATCCTCTTAGCTTCACCTTAGCCACTTTTCTTCATCTTCCTTCACCACGAAGGATTCTTTGTCTATAAATATATGTATATATTTGTGTAGTCAAGGATTGATAGAAATAAAAGATGAGAAAGTGTGTTGGTGAGAAAGTGAAACTTGGGTGGTTTAGAATGTATTCAGATAGTTGGTTGAGTGTTGAGGAGTCTATATTATTTGGTTTCCAGTATTCCTGAGCTTTTCTAAATCTTATTCTTTTTGATCAAGCAACTTGAGATAGGGATTTCTTTACTTTCTAGTTATTAACATGGTATATTGATGTTTAGAGCGTCATTGGTTATGGTAGTTAGCATGTTTAATACATGAATGAAAAGTTAGTATAAAAAACAGATATATGACTTTTGAGGATGAAAATGATAAACATCAATTGAAATTACTGTTGATAACTTGATAGATTGAGAAATTGGTTTTATAGCTATGTTTATACACTGTTGAAGGCTAAAACTATGCATAAACATGAAATAATTTATTTTGAAATCAAAATAAATAAATTTGAGGAAGTGAAAACCAAAAACAAATTATGACAGAATGATACATTAACTTGGCACGCGCACGTTTGTTAGGAAGCCATGTGCATGACCTATTCTTTAGCACTTCATGCGTATGAGAAAGAAGTTCTCATATGCATGACTTGTCTGGATGGCTCCCACGTGCATGAGACATGGTCTCACATAGGCACGACCTCTCATGACAGAAGACCTTGTCTAATGTGCACACGACCTTAACCCACACCTCTCATACACCCCACTTCTTGGTCTATTGCTTATTATTGCTGGATGGTCTCTCCATATGCACAAGATATATTCTCTTGTATGCATAATAGAAAACCTCACTATTTAAATTAAAACATTTTCAAATGAAAAATATTTTCAACGTGATATTACTCAATTTTCTAAAATGATTTCAAAATAAACATTTAATATGGAACTTAATAATGACAAACTAATATAAAAGAGATGTGTTAATGATGAATTGAGATAGCCTATGAGGTTAAGGATGTGATATGGGCTGTGTGATGATGATGAATCAAGATAACCTTTGTGGCTAAGGATGGGATATGGTCTGTGTGACAATGAGATGATGTTATCAATAATGATATTAGAATATGAAAAAGGAATAGATGCAATGTTGATTTTGTTAATTTTTTAGATATAGAGTGCTAAAAATAAAAGGATATATATGTATGCCCTTGGAATAAAATACCCTAAATTTGCAAAAGATTTTAGTTATCGTATCAATAAGTTAGCAACTTACATAACAACATTATTTTTGGTTAATCATACATCACTGGGTGTAAAATCATAAACGATGATGATGATTTGGTTAGTCATGACCCTTGGGTTGGGGCCATAAATGACAACGTATTGTTTTATTGTTTCTATTATGTGTTGGCCTATAAAAGACAACGATGGTGATTTAGAATTGAGATTGGGTAGAGGATAGTCTTATAATATACCAATCCCATGTGTGTATGTGTGTATATGATGAAATAACAATAGAATAACGATTAATGGAATAATATACTAATTATGGTATTGATATGGATATATGCTGATGATCTATTTATTAGTATTATATGTTACACAATAGTACCATGCTAGGCATGTTGTTGTACATTATACTTATTTATGTGCATTGTGGACACATGAATTTCATGCTTACTTCCTTAAAATTTTGTTACAGGTAATGAGGTTGAAGCTTTTATGGGCTCTATGATCAAGATTTTTGATATTATTTTTAAGATACTATATTTTTTATTCTTGAGAAGATGTATTTTTGTATCAAATATATATTTTTGATCACTTGATGTAGTTGTCAAGATCGGATAAACCTAAATATTATTTTAGTTGAATAATTGTGAGCATTTTTATTCAGTTGAGGCTAAGACTTCTATTTATTTATTATTATTATTTGTCTAATGTCTGCTTTGGAATAGTTGTATGACTCTGGTTAGGTTAATCATTTTTGTTAGATGTTGGCCCATAGAAAATGACAATGCTGATCTGAGATTAGGCTAATTGGCCAAGGGATAGTCTTGCAAAGTACCAACACATGTATGTGTGAGTATGATGAGATGATAATGGAATAATGATTAATGAAGAATAATAATAAATTGATTATGATATTAACATGGATATATGTTGATGACATGTTTACTGGTGTTATATGTTGCACGATAGTAATATACTAGGGCATGTTGTTATATATTTTACTTGTTTATGTGTGTAATGGACACACGTGAATTACATGCTCATTTCCCTACAAATTTTGTTGCAAGTGGCGAGCCCGAAGCTTATATGGGCTCCACAATCAAGATTTGATGTTATTTTTAAGATCCTATACTTTTTCATTCTCGAGAAGATATATATTATATCAAATATTTATTTTTGATTATTCGATATGGTTGTAAAGACTTGATAAGCTTGGCTATTATTCTGCTTGTATCATTGTCAGCAATTTTGCTCAATTAAGACTAAAACTTTATTTATTATTATTATTATTATTATTATTATTATTATTTGTCTAATGTTTGCTCGAAGATGGTTGTATGGCTCTAATTGGGTTTATGATGGTTATTTTGACTTGCATGTAATTATTTTTACAACTTAGGTTACGAAATACAGGAGATGACACTTTGTACAACATAATAAGCAAATTGGTTTGAACCACAAAATGGAGGCAAAGGAACATGTCCCTTGCATTGTTAATAAATTGCAGTTCGAGGTCAGGTTTGCACATGTTGAGGCCATTTTCAGATCTTTTGAGAAAGTTTTGAAAGTATCGAGAGTTCATTGGGCTTGCTAAGAAGAAATGAAATTTTATAATAATAAGAATGGATGGACAATCATGTCTTCATTTAGTTACGATCAAACCTTCGTCAACAGTTGAAGAGACAATAATGTTATGCCTATGGAAAATGCCATAAAATCACTTTCGTTAAACTCAAGAAAGTCAATACAGACAACGGTCATGCTTATACATTCCCATAATAAATATATACTACTATGTCTGAAGTATCTCGATTTAAAAGGAGAATGTTTTGGGTATAGTCACCTATTAAACTTATTTTAGTCATCAAAGCCATACATACAAACCATTACAATTCACTGCCTAGAAATTTATATTTTATTAATAAATTGCAGTATTTCAACAACACTAAATAAAAGCTTATCTTCATAACTAGAAAGCAACATAGATTCGACAATGATATAATGTTGTAATAAATCTTTTACTATATTCAAGCCTTTTGTTTGGGAATGTGGCAGGAAAAAGAAAGAGATCGAACTAGAGCAATTTTTGGTATGTGAGAAAAAAATAAAATAGAATGGAATTCATTTTCACTTTGACCTATTTTTATGTTTAATATCAAAAAGATTAGGTTTGAATGTTATTCCTGAGGAATAATTTTTTCAAATTAAATGAGAAAAGACATTCTATAATTCAAGTGATAGAATAATCATTCTATATTGTAATCAAGATTCAATCCAAGAATTGAAAAAAAAAATAGAATTAAAAAAAAAAAAAAAGCAACTATTTTATGCTTAAAAATTTATCTCAATCACTCTCTTAAGCTGTAAAATGACTATTTTACCCCTTGAGCTTTTTTTAACCTAGATCCGAACTCATGCTGTAAAGTGACTGTTTTATCCCTTAGGCACTGCTCTTAAGCTAAATTTATATTTTAAGTATCTTAAAAGACTAAAAAATATTTATTGACATATTTCTAATAATTAAGAAAATTTTGACCCAATTCGAAGTCAGATTGGAAAATGATCATTTTATCCCTGAGTCATTTTTTTCTCCAACTTACGTCCTGAAAATAAAGTTTATTCTTATAGTTTTTAAAAAATTAATGTTAGTAATTTTATTATATTTCATTTTATTTTATCATATTTAAAATATGTAATCAAATTATGAAAATTAGATGTTTATGTTAAAACCAAAGTTCTAACAAACCGTATTACAAGCAGATTAAAGGAAAAAAAAAATGATCGATTCGAGGGATCAACCTCTAAAAGCTGAAAGTAATATTCTTGTTTTCCACCCCCACCATACGGCATCTACATTACTAAATAATCAAAACCTATAACTAAAATTGGAACTACAAAATCAAAGGAAAATCAGAGGGAAGAAAATTAACTAAAAATATGGAGTGAGTCATTGATTGACCGACTCTACAAAATTGAACCATCTAATTTAGGAAACCATATTATTCCCCCACCCTTGAGAACGACCTTGTCGTCAAGGTTGGAAAGCCACAAATTTTGGAAATTTCTCTTCGTCAGGTTCACCAACTGGTTCAATCATCAACGACTCTATGGAAATCACCAAAATTGGACCATCTAATTTAGGAAACCATCTAATTTATCATTCCCCCACCCTTGAGAACAACCATGTCCTCAAGGTTGGGAAGCCATAAATTCTAGAAATTTTTCTTCGTTAGGTTCACCAACTGGTTCAATCATCAACAACCTTTTATGTTTGCATCGTTGTTCTTTATTCCACTTTTCATCACAATGCCAGCAAAACCCTTTTGTTGTCTGTTCCTTTAGCTCTTGTTCAGACAACCTTTTCCCGGGTGCACTTCAAATTAGAGTTTCCATCTACATAGGCTCGCCTATAGGTAACTCGCCTAGTTCAAGCAAATAAGTTTTGTTTGTTTGCCAACTACCATTATTTATCCAGTCTTCCTGCAAACAAGTGAACGAGATTGCTGCTATCATTGTGCGAGGTCGGTACATCTTAACTTTACGGCGTATCTCTTCATTCAACTATTCTACAAAAGTTCCCACAAGTTGATGTTCAGACCAATCTCTAGCTCGATTTACCAAACGCTCAAATCTGTTTTGATACTCTAGTATAGTTGAAGTTTGATGAATTTTTGCAAGCTCTCCATCAACATTCTCATACCCTGTTGGTCCAAACTTGCCACATAGGAACAGCTCGATTAGATTCAAACCAATCATACCACTGAGTGGCATCACCATCGAGATTAATGGAGACAATTTTTACTTTCATAGTCTCTGATGTATGATGGAACCGAAAATAACATTCTGCACTTGAGACCTAACTCATTGGATCCCCCATTCCTATCGTGGAAACTCTATCTTCATCCGCCAGAGCACTTGACCCCATCCCCACCCAAATCCTTCATTCTCATGATGGTTGGGTTCCTCAGAATAAATAGTATGGTTGGTCATATGCCCTTTTTTACGACTGTCTTGACATGTTGATGGTAAATCTGCCAACACAACAGAGGGGTTTGATGTGGAACACATTGGGTCCTTGATTAGGTGTGATAGCATTCCAACAATCATATCAAGTATTTTGTTGATCTCTGAAACTTCTAATTGACGTTTCTTGATGCTTTCCCCATGTTTCTGTAATAAGGCACCCTCGTTGATGAGTAGCTCATTGTGTTCAGCATTGGATCTCGTCATGATGATAAGCGCTAGACAACTTAGCTTTGATACCAAATGTTAAAACCAAAGTTTTAACAAATAGTATTACAAATAGATTAAAGGAAAAAAAATAATTGATTCGAGAGATCAACCACCAAAAGTTGAAAGTAATATTCTTATTCTCCACCCTCGCCATATGGCATCTACATTACTATATAATCAAAACCTATAAATAAAATTAGAAATATGAAATCAAAGGAAAATCAGAGGAAAGAAAATTAACTAAAAATATGGGGTAATTGATTGATTGACCAACTCTAACAGAAATCACCAAAATTGAATCATCTAATTTAGGAAACCATATCAGTTTATTTCATTCCCATTACTTTCATGTTAGCAATTAAATAAACAAATAAAATGAGTGTTCTATTCCATTCTCACCTCTTATTCTATTTTATTTTATTTCATTTCACGTACCAAATATGCCCTGAAGTGAATGAGAGGAAAGAGAATGAAAAGTAAGGAAAGCTAATTAGTTTTTCCTATTTAGGAGATGTCGAAAGAAGATCATGGACATGACTGAATGTGAATAGTTATTATTATTATTATTATTATTTTGAAACTAAAATGTGAATAGTTATTTCATTGTTTGAAAGAAATTAGAAAATTGTAAAGTAATATAATTAAAAATACATTAAAAAAATCCATTAACATAATTAAAGTAATATAATTAAAAAATTAAAAAAAAAAAAACACATTAAAAATTTTAGCATTCCCTTTTACACTAATTACATCTCAAATTGGAAATGCAAGAAAACTTATCTTATGGAAGTGAATTGCATTAACTAGTCTCCAACGGAATTAACAGCCTTGGGTTAAAAGTCTCACGAGGATATTGCATGAAGTGATAAGGAAGTTACTGTTTGGAGTGATAAAGACAATAATCTCTACAAGTCAATCCTTATTAATAAGAAGATTTCGAAATCAATAGAAGAGATATCTCTAGTAATGAAATGATTCGGATATAGTAACATTTCCAACTGAAATGGCTTACTTTTGGCTAAAATATGTGAACAAACTTCCTTGATTTGTGAGTTGTTTATCGTTGTCAATTTTATAATTCAAATTTGTAATTTCTTCTTATCTTTTTAGTAGTTGACTCTTTCTTATCTATGGTTAGTTAAAGTGTATATATAATCTTCTTGCTTATAATGCAGAATTAAGTTGAATAAAAAAAGTCATTCTTCCTTCTTAAACACTCAGCCCCCGTTAGCATCTTTTCTTCTAATTGATCACCTCTTTTCCATTTCCCACCTCCTCTCTCAAGCAAGATTAATCTTTCCATGACCTTTCGTTCCCTACTCCCTCCCAAAAAAAAAAAGCCACCCTCAATTCACCTCCTCTCGAACAAAGGAACTCTTATTCCTTTTTACATTTTGTGTGTGTGTGTGTGTGTAAATCACACAGAAGAAGAGAAGGGCCTCTGGTTCCCCTCCTCAAAAAAAAAAAAAAAAAAGCCACTCTTAATTAACCTTCTCTCGAACAAAGGAACTCTTATTCCTTTCTACATTGTGTGTGTGTGTGTGTGTGTAAATCACACGGAAGAAGAAGAAAAAAAAGAATAAGAAGAAGACATGATTCGCCTGCAGATTGCATGTGTCAGAAAGGAATCCATGCAACAATCTAAATTACCGACAAATGGACCCCTCACTAACCAACGCAACTTTCAGATGAAATTTGAAAAGTTGCTAGTATACTGTAAACGACGAAAGCTCTCAACAAATCAGTAGCTGTCATAACTCTATATGAAGCATAGAGTCCCCATTAGCAAATAGCTTAAAGTAACTTCTAGTGACAAGCGTATATATGCACCAAAGAAACTATTACTACAAATTGAAATCCAAGACTTGGAAAAGACCTTATTTTTCTTTGAAGAGCAAAGCACATATCGAAAGGTCTCAGCAACCTTCCTGCCAGCATTTGCAATTTCCTATATATGAGTGTAACAAACAGTTGGAAGCAATTTCTTGCAACAAGAAACATTTTTAAACAATGAAATTTAGAGCCAAATTTTGTTAATTGCTAGTGCTGTTCACTTGTTTTGATAAGTAAAAATTTCCTTTTAAAAAACTTGATGATAATCAAGGCAAATTCAAATTTCAGAACTTTTTATTAGTGAAAGTTAGCCAAGGGCATGGCATGTTGAAAATCAAAAATGCATTAACGAAATGTACTATCCAAGCTAGCACAGAAAGTTCTTGATGCTTAATAATAAATGAAGTTCCATCCTTCCTTGAAAATTCTTGATTATTCAATATGATCAATATCTTAAATATTAGATCCCTTGATATAAACAAGTAAGGTGACATTTAGTTTGCAGTTCTATTTATTATTTTATATTTTTTCTTTTACGTGTTTTATATTTTAAAAATCACCAACAAGGAAAACAAAAAAACATATTTTATTTGACATTTTCTGTTTTTCATATTTTGAGATTTTTCTTATTTTAGATTAAAAACACTCAAAATGAATTTTTATTATTTTATATTTTATGTGTAATTTTATTTTTTATTTTGTAAATTAGATTTTTAAAGCACAAATAATCAAATACGTTTTGAATTATTTTCATATTTTCAAAAGTATAAAATGAAAAATAAACTTAAAACAGATATATCAAATAAAACCTAAATGATTTGTACTATTTCTATGGTCCCTTTGAACTATTCCTTGATGTAAACAACTAAATTCTTTAGGCCATCACGCTACACAAGCCAGCCTGCTATGTAACTAGAACAAATTGATAGATGTGTTTGTAGTAATAGCATTGAATTTACAGTAGAGGAAAACAAATACCATTTGTGTTTGTACTTGCTTTTCTTCATGATTATTACTTTTAATTCATTTAAATAGCTATGACCATCTATTCCCCCCTATTTTTTATTTTTTTTTTTACCTGCTTTTAAATAAACACAACAATCTCTTAATCAGAAGACTAGCCAAGACATGCCAAAACAGACAAATTAATTGATTAAATATATAGTAAAGATTAGAACATTATACTTTTGATCTTGCAGATTTTTAATCAATTCAAAAATTTGAAAGAAAGCACTATGGAAGAAAGTGTCCAAAAATAATGAAACTTAATAGTTTTAAGCTCAGTTGTTAAAATTTTAATCTGGATCTTAACAATCCTAAGATTTTACAAATCATTTCAAACAAACTAATATGATTCCTACAAAATTGAATGTAAAATTTTATGATTTTAGTGTAGGATCTTATGGGATTGTAGAATTTAGATTCAATTCCAATTCTATACAATCTAAAATTCATACTTTCTCTTACTTAATTTGTTGTTTTGTTAATATTTTTACATAATTTATATTATATATACATATTTATACCATGCCTAGGACGATTGAAAATAAGTCATATTGAACCAAATAAAGATATTTATATATTGTAACATTTCACAAAAATTAAAGAGTTAAAACAGTATAAATACAATTCAAATATCTTTTATTTCTAATTTTTATCTTTTAAAATAAGCATGGGCACACACTCCCCCTCCTTCTCCCCTCCCTTCCCTTCCCTTCCCGTCCTTACAAAATAGATCCCTATATTTTTTCATTTTTCATCTTTAATCAGTCAAATAGATCGATCTCTCTATTTTTATTATTATTTTTATTTAATCTTCTTGTATATTGTTTTTTTAACAATTAATTATTAAACTAAAAAACTCTTATTCAGCATTTTTTTTCTTTTTTATTATTATGTTGCCCTTTATGACTACTATTACTTTAGATTGTAAAAGATTTATTACGAAACTCTACTTCTCCATATCTCTTTTTATTTTTATGAAATAATTTTTAAACTTTTTATTATATATGTTTATACAGTGTGTATTATTCATGTGCAAAATTTTACTTTTGTATCATTTATTAAATAATAACCAAATCAAACCAAACAAGCCTTTTCCTATTAGGTGGAATTGGTTATATAGATTTGACAACGCTGATTAAATCTGTTAAACATCATGTCCTCCGTTAAATCCTCATTTATTAAATAATAATCATACAAAATTATTATGCACGTTTTTTTTCTTCTTTTGGTAGGATCTTACGATCCTCCATTTGATCCTATAAATCCTTTCAAACAATCCCATTTAAAATTCCAATTTTAATGACCTTAATTTTAAGCAATTTCAGCTCTCCTCCATCTGATGCATATTTCCTGAAGTTAGTGCTACGTGTGCTTGATATTGTATTTCACTAAAGAGTTATTTATGGCTCAATTTAATGTGTTTTAAGCTTATTTTTGTGCAGTTTTTCATATTATATAAGCTAGAATTCCACGGCCTAGATTTAAATGTACAACTCTTTAAAGCTACCATCCCATTTGGAGGCCTGCTTTGTTACTTTGAAGTATTGTTGACTAAGATATAAATTCTATTGTTAAATTTAAATTTTTAGTTGTGCTTAATTTCATAATTAACACTATAAGTTTCATTTTTCTTTGTCCGTGAATTGTTCCTTCCCTATTAACTCTAAAAGGAATTTCCATATTTGTGTCAATCAATTATAGAATTATTAATCAATTACATAGTTGTTAAATTTTTTAATATGCATAAAAAAAATAGGATAAATTGCAAAAATTACCTTTACAATTTACAGTAAATTCTACTTTAATCCCTACAGTTTTGATTGTAACAACTAATTCTTTATTATTATGATTAGGGGGTGGCTTCGCCAGGAATAACTCTCCGGGAGTGATGCGATCCCACACTACACCACCAAGTAAATTAGGGTGTCGTCTGGGAAGGATTTGAACTCGCCACCTAAGTAGATCACCCAAGCCTTGAACTTAATTTCTGCTCCACTTTATTATTATGATTAGGTTTCACTTTAATCATTAAATTTATTAATGACAAAATGCCACATGTCAATAATAAGTGATGGATATGTTGTGTTTTTTAACAAAAGATTCAAAGTAAAAGTTGACCATAATCACGTGGTTGACTTTTATAAGTGCAAGTATAAGGATTAAAGTGAAATTCATTGTATCTAAAAATTTATGTAGAAAATGGTAAGATGAAGTTATGGGTACATTGATAATTGGGCTACTACGTTATAGATGTATGGTTGGCATTCTTATTATAGATTCTCCTTTTGATTGTGTTATTTTATGGAAATCATAATTGCAACTATAATGTGTCAACAATAATATAAAATCAAGTTTCGTTTGACAATTTTAGCTACTCAGCGTTTTTTTAGTTTTTTCTAAAATGCCTAAACTTACTCTCTTATATTTTAAATTTCTTTTAAAGTATAAAAAGTCAAAACTATCAAATTAACAAAAAGTTAAAAAGTTAACTACTAAAAAACTAATTTTTTTTTTTTATTTCCAAACACGAAAAAAGCTAACTTTTTTTTTTCCCAACCAAGCCTCACTCTAGTAAACTAGATTTTTAGTAGAAACCTTATGAGGAAAGTAAACTCTTGGACCTAATTAGTTCCCAAAACAATTAATGAACTCACCCAAAATCGTCCAACTTAAGCTGGTTATGCAACTTGGGTCTAGTGATTTTCATTGCAGATTATTCAACTTGCTTTCGTAGATCAATGTGCATGTTGCAAGGAGATTATTCCATGGATCAATGCACTTATGCTCCTCCCACCTTCACCACTAAATTCCTCCTCACATCCAGCCACTGTGTTCCGGTACTCTTAACCAGTTTATTATTTGTTTATTTTTATTTTTATTTTTCGATAATTCAAGATATTAAACTTGGATGCACATCAATTAATCCTTGGAATCCTTGAGTTATCGGTCAAGTATGCATCCAATGACCCAAAATTTTTGTTGGAAAAAGGTTTCAAACATTGATTGATTGAATCTATCACTTTCCAAACTCCAGCTGCGACCAACTCACCCAAATCCTTGGGTTCTTAACCAGTTTTCATTCACAAGGAATGTGTAAGCCAACTATTATTTCGTTACGTACAGACCTGGGGGGAAAAGTCAAAGAGAAGCGTTAGTCCAAAATTTCTGCACCACCACGTGACCTTCCATATCATGAGGCAGCTGAAATGTTTATGCTTCGTGTCTTTAACTTTTCGTTACAAAACATTATTTGATCACCGCTGAAGTTGTCTGCACTCGAGTTTAAGTTTTTTGATTTCGCCATTAAATATAGGCAAATCCTTCCAAGAGTACGATTAGAATAAGTTCCAACTTCCATTCAAACCATGTCCCATATTAGGTATAAATATAGGAACAAAAGATGATCTTCAAGCCACGTTAGTTATCATCCCTTTTAGAGAACAGATGATCATAATAGATAAATATAAGCAGTACAAATATTGGGTTTAAAAGAAAAAAGCCAAATTTATTTATTTCAAAATATTTAATATATGAGATGAATCTATTGTTTAGATTTGTTAATTGAATTAAATTAAGTGAATTTCCATAAACATAAAAGACCGCAGAAAGAGTTTCGTTTTATAAATGTTCTCGAATGAGCATTTTGAAGAAATTTCAATTAAGTTATGATATAGAACAAATAGGATTCTCGATATTTTTCTCTCCTACTGAAAAAGCATTCATTCTTTAGTTCATTTTTCTCAAAAAACTTCAATTAATACACACAAGAAATAGACCAATTCAACAACTTTTTGTTCAATTTCTCGTAGAATAAAGTTCTCATTAGTACGTGTCAAGGGAATGGCCCTTGACAACATATTTCCATAAACCATGTCCTATATAAGGTATAAATATAGGATCAAATAGTAGAAGCTAGACCCTTACATTACACTTGACGGTAAAAGATAAGCCTTCGCACCCTGTACCGCTGACGCATATCCCGCGATTTACCTCCCCTACTATAACCCAGAATAAGACGGTGAGAGCTCTCAAGGTGGAGGTTCCACTTTTTATAAATATAGGATCAAAAAATGATCCGTGCAAAGTCAGGTTAGTTATCACTCCTTTTAGAGAATTGACGATTATAATAAGTAGAACTAATGATAGTTATAGGTTATCAGAGTAATTAGAAGTTTTATTATCAAGTATTATCTGTTCTCTCTCACACATGGCATATGATGTGCCAAAGAAAACCTAAATGGGGAATTAATTTAAGAACGATATTCTAAGGATTTTGTTAAGAATAACAATATTGTGATCAAGAGCCCAACTATGGAAATCGCTAAAGCACTAACCCATCAGAAAATTAGTACAACACATTTTACATCATCGTCGTTGCTTGTCACTAGTTGCAGTGGGTCTATCAATGGTCATGATTTGTTTAGCTTTAATTTAATGGTCATAATTTAATGTGATAAGATTAAATTCATGATAAAAATAAAAATTAAATAAAATCTGACAGAAACACTATTAATGGCGAATATAAAAAGTCATATTACATTAAATGTGATAAAATTAATTTCAATATAAAAATAAAAATTAAATAAAATCTGAGTGGAACACAATTAATGATGAATATAAAAAGTCATACAACATTACAAGTTAAACAAATCAATTATCATTGACGGACCCACTGCAGCCCATGAACCTCTCGTCGCTGCCATATAGGCTTTGGCTGGGCTGGAAATGAAAATAGCATAATGAAGAAAGCTAGTGGTATTCAACAGATGGAAACAACTGGCAACCAATCATATGTGATATCAAACCGAAGAATGCAAAATCAAACGTTTAATCCTGATATTGAATTTCATAGTGCAGAAGTATCTCAAGGGGCAAATTTAATCACAAAAGGTAACAAGCCCCACAAATGATGTATGCGGAAGTTTAGTATTTAACTTTTTTCTATTTTTCCACATTTACTAGTAAAACTAAAAGAAAACCTCACCCAAATGTGTTGTTGCAGAGATCAAGATAAAACTAAATGGCAATGGAAGGAGGCGGCACGCATACCAGAAATGCTTCTCTATGACAAAGTGACAAAATGGCCCACACTTGACAAAAGCAACCTTGATGTTGGTTCACAACAACCTGGGTCAATAGAATCATGAGTTGAATTAAAATACGAAATAATACAACCAATAACATATGCTTTCCGGCCTCTGATTCAACTGTCAGATCTTCTCTTACTTTTTATCTCAAGTTACCATACAATTCTACATATAACGACAAAATACAAGCAGACCAAGCACTAATAATAAACCTTGCCAATCTATAGATCCCACTCTCTTTAAAAAGGGAATTTTCACAAGACTGCAAAACACAATATGTTATATGCCAATTAAATATAAACAAACTAGTTACTAAAGTAAACGGAGTGCAACCCTTGCTTATCCAATGCACAGTTACTACCTCAGTCCCCATTTTGTTTTACGTTACATTTTTGGAAGTCCCTTTTACAAGTTTCACACAAATCTCAATAAATTTATTTAAATGACACAGAGAAGAACATTATTTTGTAAATTTATTACCCAAAGACGTTTATTTTTTATAACTTCGTATACAGTCAAGAAAGAAGCATAAAATAAATCAGAAACATCAGGGTAGCAACATAAAACAGCTTGAACAATCAAGCAATCAATCAAAATAACCAAATTTACCAAGTTGATAAACCAATCCACCGTCAAATAGTATTACCATCCATTCTCTAAATTAGTTACACAATTAGCTCTAATTCCTTATAAAGCTAACATATACTTAATTCAATTCCTTTTATAGTTAATTAATTAGGGAGGCCTTCCATCTAGGTTTGAAGCCCCAGACATGGGTTCTTAATCATTCATCATATTCAATTTTGAGCCGGCATGCAGTAGCGCAAGATCAATCAAAAAATGCCTCAAACCATTATTATTCACCATTTGATTTAACAAAATTCTCCAATACTTATTTTTTCATATTTCATTGTGCAAAACAAAGAACATAGAATCAAATATACTTATCCAACTTCCGCAAGCATGCAAAGATAAGCAGCTTATATAGTTCTAAGCATTCATCTTTGACGTTTATCTATTCTGGAACATAGGAAAAGCATCGATGAGAGGAGAGCAATCTAACACAAACCAATGAATGTCACATGTCTTTAAACTCCAAAGTCAAATTTGCACTACTGACAAGACTGGCGTGTCTATTCCACTCTACTCAAATCGAGATTGGTATAGTGAATCAAAATCTTATATTTGAGAATTGTGAATCATATTGAATTATGAATGCTAAGATACTGCATAAAACTAAAATTAAAAATAAAAAAAGATAGAAAAATAATTTTATATACTTTTTCAATATATAAGATATTAAATAATGAATATTATTGTGCCTGAAAATTATTAAATTATTAAAAAGATAGAAAAATTATTAACAAGAGCAAGAATCATGTTTTGTAGCCAAATTGGCAAGCACTAAAATCATATTTAGTGGGGGCTAAAACAATATATATATTTAGAGACTTTAATGAAAAACATAAAAATTTAGGAGAGTCGATGGTTAATAATTTAAAATTGTATGAACAAACTTTAGTTCCATTAAAATAAGTCTTGAAAGTTGAGGGACCTTACTCCCTACAGAGTTCGGTGATCCACCCATATATGACTGAAAATATGAGTTTGAATCGTACATTTATGAATATTTAAAGAAAGAGTGTTTTAATCTCTTATAATGTCTTCAAAAAATATGTGTTACCAAAAGTTCGAAATAATTTATGTGAAAATGATTTGCAAGTAGTGCAAAATTCTTGACCCTTTATGAGTTAATCTTAACTTTATTTTTAAAAACAAATAAAAATATATTTTTTACAAATCGAGTCCCAGTGACCCGACCTTGATCCAAGTTCACTTTCATAATTCTTAAATCACACAAACTGCAAGCATCATAAGATTATCTATGAATTGGATAGATTCGATTTGATTTGCCATGATTTATTACTCCATTCAATTTGAATGTAAGATCTACATTGATTACATGGTAACTCAAATAGTAAGATTTGAGTTGGGAATTGTAAGATTTTAATAATCTATACACAGCTCTTCCCTTTATGCTTTTCGAGAACCAAAATAAAGTCATTTTCTTTGGCTAACAAGGTGACTAGACTTCTTAGAACACCCAACTAGACGGTCATGCATAGATTCTTATCTCGTGTGCAACACACAATCATTGGGATAAATCCATGACGTAAAACCAACAAGACGCAAACACAAGAAGTGCTTCACGATAGAGATTCCAAACCATCTCATGTAGCCCATAAGAGTAGGATATAAATTGCTTCCAATTTCCAGGGGCACTTCCCTAAAATTCTCCGATTATGTCTGATGGCAATAGGCCACAACACTACAGGTTTCTCTCTCTCTCTCTCTCTCTCTCTCTCTCTCTTCTGCTTGCCATAGTTGTCAAAAAAACAAATAAAGGCTACTAAGTCACCAATTGTCCCAAAAGATTAAACTATTAGAAAACGGGCCCAATAATATATATCAAGTTATTTTAACACTCCCCCTCAAATGCAACCCCAATTTACATATAGAGCAGAGATAAGCGAACTAAATCAAACAAGATGCACCAATACAAGTAAATAAAGTGCACAATAATAAATAAGAAATAACATGATTTGAACTCAGGATCTCTTGAAACAAAAGGTCCAATGCCATGTTAATTGTCGAAAAGCTTATATTGTTAGGAAATTGGCCCAACAATGTATATCAAACTATTTTTCAAGAATGGCATCATTTGAACCCCAATAAAATTAAAAATTTAGAGAGTAAAATGAGTAAAGGAGGTTCTATACCCATTAGTTTTTTAAGTACACGAGCAAATGCAAGAAGAGGCAAAGGGGGTCAACTGCCCCCTCATCCCTAATTTTGAAGGGAAAAATACTAAAATACCCCTAATATTTTAGACTTGTTACAAAATTAATTCAAAATTTTCAAATACGGTCAAGAAATTAGACTATAAGGATGAAATGAGACTATAATGATAGATCAAGGCCTTTGTTGTGAAACTAAGGACATTATGCCAAACTATCATTAAATACTTGTGTCAAATATATCAATAAATATAATATATAACATAATAAATTCTACAGATAATAAAATATAATAATCTTTTGTGATAGGGAATCTTGATGTTTGCGTACAAGTTAAATCCTCGAGTGATGTTAAGAGAACGCAGTTGAACTAATAACCCATGAACAATATCTTCAACAAACTTAATTTTTGATTCAATTATAACTAGTTTTTCATAAATTCTTCTGCACTCGACCTTTATGTTTACATCCTTTCTCTCTCCCTGCTAGACAACATCTCTCTCTCCCAATCCCAACACAACTCGTCGCCTCTTCTTGGGTGAATTGTGTTATATATTTTAAGATAACTCACCCCTAGAAGTTAGCTATTAAAGGAAGGAAGCCTAAGGTATAAAAACACCACACCAATATCCTAGACAACATATGTCCATGGGATGATAACATACCACTATGCTCTGCAATCCTGTGCCTACGCCAATAAGTTTTGCACTATAGTCCCAGGTCATCACCGTAATGTAGGTGTCACCTCCTGCGCCACTATGAATAGGAGGCATAGTGTATGCTCTGATACCATTTAGTATATACCTTAGGAGAACTTACCTCTAAAAGATAGTTGTTAAATGGAGAAAGCGCAACATATATAAATATCACAATAGTATCCCATACTACAAATACCCATAAGATCATAACAATTCATGTCTCCCCTTAGCGAAAATCTCACGTTCGTCCCTGAGTACACATGCCCTTATCCATTGGCTTAGCGGGTAGCGTACATCAGTACCCACTAGATTGGTGTAAATTGTCGCCCCTACCCATATCACAGCACCAACAGCTTCATGCTTTAGGAAACACAAATATGTATATATATAGAAATTAGGTATTAATTACCCCCGTTTGGTGATCTTCCAAAGCAATACAATGCTTTCTAAACCAACCATATGGACCAGAAATGAGAAACAGTAATGCACAACAAACTAGGAGCATTCCTCTCCACCAAAATCAACATAAACAACATTATCTACCCACTAACAAAGGCTCAAGGAAATAAAACAATAATCCACGTGGTATCCAATTGACTATTTGAGCTTTCTAATAGTTATCTAAAACACCACTTTATCTATCAAAATAAATAAATAGATAAAACACCATTCAGTTGGGTTAATTCAGATAGGGCATGGATGGAAACTCTTTAATCTACTTAAGCCCAAAAAAAAAAAAAAAAAAAAAGAGAACGTATAGAAAAATCTGACAAATATAATAATATAATGTTCATTTGGATTCACATTCGGAGAAATTTGTTTTTTTTTTCTTTTCACTTTGTGAGACCCGAGAACATCAAATTACCAGCCACATGAAAATAAGTTCGCCGATCTTGGGCAACGAAAATAAACACAAACTTGAAAAAAAATATTCGGGAAAATATCTTCTATTTTCTTTCTTAATCTGGCCAGCCAAACAAAGAAACAAGATAGCAAGGGAGAGTGACCTCTCACTAAGACGAGGATTCTTCTTCCAAGGGTGGAACCCACTTGCCGTGGACCCACTCACGGTGCAAGCGCAGATCGGACTGGTGAAATTCAATCTGCTCCTTGGAACATCTGAAGAAGACAGAGTATCTGGAATCGTCGAGGACGGCAGTGACGACACCCTCCCACCAACCGTCCTGGTGGAAGGCGTCGACCTCTTCACTGAGCTTGAAGGCCCGGCTGAGCTCTCGGGGCGGGAGTGGCCGAACCAAGATTACGTCGACCAACTCTCTGAGAGGCTTAGAGTCTTTGCCTTCGGTCACGAGGGTCTTGAACTCCAACAAGATCTTGTTGTTCTTCTTCGATACCGTCCGGAGGACGGTGGCCTCGTACCACGACCCTCTGAAACCCTCCTCCTCCAAGCTCACCTCCACTTCCGCACCTTTCGTGAACCACTCCTCTTCCATCACTTCACACGCCCTTTTTCTTTTTCTTTTTTTCTGGATACAGACATATATATTTAGAGAGAGAGAGAGAGAGAGAGATTGATTTGAAATTGGACGGACGGATGATCTCCCCTGTGACGTATTAATTACCCGGGACGATAAACGCGTTAATCCTGTCAGATGTTGTTATAGGTTCCATTATTTGACTTGCTTTTATTACATGAATTTCTAAATTACTCCATTACGGGTTCTAACTTCCAAGACATTAGGATTGGAAGATATTTTTTAGAGGAAATTTTTTTTATTATCGATATAATAATAAGAAAATAAAAAATACTGTCCGAAAAATTTAATTAGAAAAATATTATTACCACAAAGGGTAATGTCTAAGATTGCAAGTTAATAATGCAGTGACTAATAAAATCATAAATTAGGGTTTAATATCACTAGTTTGAGGCTCCGTTTGAGAAAAAAAGTTGAGTAGCCAGCTACTCAGTTTTTTTTTTTTTGTCATTTTCTACAATTACTAAACTTACCCTTTTACATTTTAAATTTCTTTTAAACTATAAAGGG